>JASEVX010001160.1:2500-22120 GCA_031761405.1 Serripes groenlandicus
GGTGTCTGTTTCTTGCATTACACAGCGCCGAGTTTCTTGTAACTTTCCTTAGCGGATTGTGACTTATCTGATAAGTATACATCATTGTAACAGTGTAGCAATTATGTTATTCCTCGGACAATCAGGCACATATGACCCGTCCCGCGAGGAAAACCAACATTATGGCCTCTGCGTACTGTATCGACCCAGATCAGCCTGCGCATTCCGCGCAGACTGATCTAGGCCGACATATTCCGTCTCAGGGGAAAGGGGTATAGAGTAATAACTCCTGAAACAGAAAATTCGCAGGAGCGAAAAGTGTCTAGCCTGGTAAGCCCCTGCGCGGCATGCTTAGGCTGATCCTGGTCGATACTTTACGCGGAGGCCTAATGTTGGTTATCTCGTGAGACGGCTCATATGGTATGTATAATCTAAGTAATGACAAGTAATTTGCCAACACTGCAGAATCAGATCCGGCAGCGCGGATGCTCTACATGATCTGGATGTACACACAAGTCACAAAACTCCATACGGTTAGTTTTCTCAGAGCGAGCCGTTCATTGTAGAATATTTTCACCAAAAGCTGGAGGCGTTAACCTCCCTGTAGTACCGGACATAAAAGCACTGTCCTCGCGGGGGACTGATTTAATGACGCATTCAAATGGTAATTGTTTTACGAGGTCTGCATGAATGATCTCAATTTAACAAGATCTGTATATAAGTAAAATTATCTTATGATATGAAAGTATAGTCTTTCTATATTTGAATACTTTATACAGAGTTGGTTGATATTTGGCATACTTCCATTAAATAGATTTTAACAAACGGAGTGCTATATATGAGAAAGTACTGCGCGAAACAATCATAAATATGTGTAATTTCTACATAAATGACCTACCCCAAGTGCTGGTTGATTAGTAGCCATTGGTTTAGATATCTGTAATCTCCCTGCAATTGTAAAATAAACTTAAGTAAATTGCACCTAAATTAGCATGGAGTCAAATGTAGAATAAGCAGAAAACAAAGTGCAGAGCAGTGAAAAAGTATCGCATCTTTTGTGAATATAATAATGTTCCAAGATATCTTGACAGCGAGTACTAGCTGAGGGTGTATTTTTCATTCTTTTGAAAAGTTTTAATGTGATGAAAATAAATGTAAAATATCGGTTGCAGAAAGAAGGGTTGAATATTAAATTGCACATATGTAAATGTGTACATACATCTATACTTTATATTTTTGGTCGGAAATGAAAACCATGCTGTCATTATTTTATGCACATGAAAGCATTTCTTGTCAAATAAAATATCAGATTTTTAAAATTTTCGGTACACGGCTACACTGTTTCTGTTGCGAATAATTGTAGGTATAATTGTAACCGCTTTGAAATGAATAGGCCAAACAGAAACAACGGTTTGACCAATTAATACAAACCGTGACGGACGGACGGACGAATGAATGAATGCATGCACAGACAGACAGACAGCCGGCCGGACGCCGGATAATACCTCCAAGCTGTACAGACAGACAACACATAAAGTATTGATTACAGAAGACTGGTTTCGATGCATCAAAACACGTCTGTGATTAGGAAAGGGTTAACATGTTATGGTATTGGTAATGTATTTGTTATCCCATATAACACACATCTAGCGATTTTCAGTTTAATTGACTAATCTCTAATTTGAAGATTGACTTTACACATAGTTCGAAGATACTTTCAGACAGACAAACTGAATAATGGAAAAACTGGTTAAGACTTCAGGAAGCAGACATCTAGCGTGATTAATATAAGCTGGAAGATTGTTTCTCAAGCGATGTCAAATAAGTCAAGTTAAACCTCAACTTTTAACTTAAATTAGGAAAGAAAATGAGAACAATGAATGTCTGAATTATTCTTTCATCGTGATCTTTTCAGTAGTTACATGTATCAACGTCATGAGGAATCCACTATATCAAATAAGTTAAAATGCTGCTCTGCGAGAGAAAGAGTTAAATGTTAATTAGTATTAAATACGTATACTATATTGTAAAGTGTTAAGACATATATACATGTATATAAAACAGCCCTTGCTTGGCACGGAAGACAATGAAGTGTACATGTAACGCCTGTACTCTGTGTCTTACTTAGTGAGGGTTGCAACTTAGCTTAGTCCGTCCGTCTGTCCCAGAGTTTTTGTCTTTCGTTTATCTCCGAAAGTGTATGATTGGAATGTTCATCACAGTGTACATTTGAAACAGGTAATCAGTGTGAGATACACGAGTTATGGTCCATGCAATGAAGATATATTGTGTCGTGCAAGTAAAAAGTAGACGTGAGGGGAAAAAACCCATTTATACCAGGCTTCTCAGTTCACATAACCTTGCCTGTGCTTAATATATAATTCTAGAACCGGTCAATATAATAGCTTACCCTTTCCGCGTATATTGATTGATTGGAGTTTAAAGCCGATTTTAACAACTTTTCAGTCATAGCACGGAGGCCAGTTCACCTACTCATGTGTTGCTTGCTTTCTCAAGCCAGTAATCCACACAACAATCTTTCCAATCAACTTGCTGCTTTTCCATATAGACAGTAAGCCTATTTGTGGAAGACGAATGACGCTTGTCACAATGAAGTTTGTCAAACAACAGAAAGAATAAAAGCATCTGCAGCAGCCGACTTTTAACACTATTTTGGTAAAAGTGAAATTTCTCATTCAAAACGATTTCTGCTATTGTAACAATGATTGTATGAATACAAAAATTGTAATTTCGGTTAATATTCAATAAGCTGGATAATATTAAACACGTCTGTGATTAGGAAAGGGTTAACATGTTATGGTATTGGTAATGTATTTGTTATCCCATATAACACACATCTAGCGATTTTCAGTTTAATTGACTAATCTCTAATTTGAAGATTGACTTTACACATAGTTCGAAGATACTTTCAGACAGACAAACGGAATAATGGAAAAACTGGTTAAGACTTCAGGAAGCAGACATCTAGCGTGATTAATATAAGCTGGAAGATTGTTTCTCAAGCGATGTCAAATAAGTCAAGTTAAACCTCAACTTTTAACTTAAATTAGGAAAGAAAATGAGAACAATGAATGTCTGAATTATTCTTTCATCGTGATCTTTTCAGTAGTTACATGTATCAACGTCATGAGGAATCCACTATATCAAATAAGTTAAAATGCTGCTCTGCGAGAGAAAGAGTTAAATGTTAATTAGTATTAAATACGTATACTATATTGTAAAGTGTTAAGACATATATACATGTATATAAAACAGCCCTTGCTTGGCACGGAAGACAATGAAGTGTACATGTAACGCCTGTACTCTGTGTCTTACTTAGTGAGGGTTGCAACTTAGCTTAGTCCGTCCGTCTGTCCCAGAGTTTTTGTCTTTCGTTTATCTCCGAAAGTGTATGATTGGAATGTTCATCACAGTGTACATTTGAAACAGGTAATCAGTGTGAGATACACGAGTTATGGTCCATGCAATGAAGATATATTGTGTCGTGCAAGTAAAAAGTAGACGTGAGGGGAAAAAACCCATTTATACCAGGCTTCTCAGTTCACATAACCTTGCCTGTGCTTAATATATAATTCTAGAACCGGTCAATATAATAGCTTACCCTTTCCGCGTATATTGATTGATTGGAGTTTAAAGCCGATTTTAACAACTTTTCAGTCATAGCACGGAGGCCAGTTCACCTACTCATGTGTTGCTTGCTTTCTCAAACCAGTAATCCACACAACAATCTTTCCAATCAACTTGCTGCTTTTCCATATAGACAGTAAGCCTATTTGTGGAAGACGAATGACGCTTGTCACAATGAAGTTTGTCAAACAACAGAAAGAATAAAAGCATCTGCAGCAGCCGACTTTTAACACTATTTTGGTAAAAGTGAAATTTCTCATTCAAAACGATTTCTGCTATTGTAACAATGATTGTATGAATACAAAAATTGTAATTTCGGTTAATATTCAATAAGCTGGATAATATTTAATTGAGCGACGTGTTTTAAAGAATTGATGAAAGATTTAATTTTGATTGATAAGATGTTTTCAATTCAGCTCCGATCATATCGCGTCAGGTCTATAATAGTGCGCTTATTTCTAGATTCATGATGTTTAGATGTTTTCAAACTGGTAAGATCCAAGCAAGTGTTGGATAACTCATTATAGCTATATATCAATTGTTATATATAAGACATGAACATACAAATACGTAATACTAACAGTACGTGAGAAAGACTTCTTTCTCACAAAGTGTTCAATGTTATCATTATAAGATTAAGGTTGTTCTGTTGGTGATTCATAAATTGCCATAAGCCACTTGTACAATGTCTTCAAAGATATATTTATTTTGAATATCAAATTAATCCATATTAAGATTTCGTGAACAGAAATATTTACTCTGATAAGCATGATAATACACAAAACTGCCATGTACCATTTGTTATAAATACACTTACACTAATAAGCATGATAATACACAAAACTGCAATGACCCATTTGTAATAAATACATTTACACTTATAAGCATGATAATGCACAAATCTGCAATGTACCATTTGTTATGAATACACTTACACTAATAAGCATGATAATACGCAAAACTGCAATGTACCCTTTGTTATAAATACACTTACACTGATAAGCATGATAATACACAAAACTGCCATGTACCCTTTGTAATAAATACACTTACACTAATAAGCATGATAATACGCAAAATTGCAATGTAACCTTTGTTGTAAATACGCAAAACTGCAATGTACCCTTTGTTATAAATACACTTACACTAATAAGCATGATAATACGCAAAATTGCAATGTACAATTTGGAATAAATACACTGTTTCCAAACTTACCCTAGTATATTTGTGGTACAAATCCAGAACAAAAAATAAATAATTATGATCAACATATATGAATGACAGCATATAACTACCATTTTGAAAAATAACAGAACCTTTTTTGAAAATTACTATTTTAGATGGTGAGAGAGTATAATTCAAAACATAAAATAAAATAATATATATATGATACAAATCTCATCATATTAGTACATCAGTTATTGGTATTCGAAATATATTGGTTTCTCAGCTTAAAAGCATATATACAATAAAGAGCAAGTTTGGTTAGGTTTTTTTTATTTGTCAAATCAATCAGTTTTGTAAATTTGAATACATTTGGTAGATTAACGTAGTATTTTTCAATGTATTTATTTCTTCTTTGGGTAAAAAATGGACAAATTATAACAAAGTGGTATTCATCTTCTAAATCGTTTTAAGTACAAAGTTCACATTTCCTGTTGTTTCTGTCAATTTGTCTATGTCTACCACTTTCTAATGATTATATTATGTGATGAAAGTCTAAGTTTGGCAATTGATTGTCGAAATGATTTGGTTTCTAATAAGTCCAGATATCCTGCTCGAGCGAAATCAGTCTTAAATGATCTGTATAAATATAGTGAAGGGGATAGTTGGATGCTTGCTTGTCATTGATTGACATATATATCTTTAAATCGTTGGGAAATTATAGGTATAAACCTATTCACTAAAACGGATTCGGGATATAACGAAATGTCAGAAAAACCTGACGACTCTAGCAGATGTTTAACCTTATTTGACCAGTTATTAACATCAATGTTTCTCGTTATTTCACTACGTTGGTGAGCAACTATGGTAGATAATAAACAGTTAGATGCTTTCGGCCCGTAAAGTTTTAACCAATATCTAATTATACGGATCTGCCTATTTATGTAAAGTTGGAATCTATTAAGTTCTGAGTATAAATCTAGCGAGTTTGTTGACCCTTTTACATTAATTAACCACTTGCAGAATTTTTTCTGTTGACTCGCTCAAGGTTTTCAGCCTTGTTAAAACCCCACACTTCACAATTATAATTCAGTATTGATGCGACGTATGAATAAAAAAAAAATCAGCATAATATCAACTGGCACGTCCACATCTTTTGTACTATTAAATAACGATCCCATCCCCCGAAGGCTTTTACCGGCCAATGTTTTAGTGGCATGTATGAATGATCCACCACTAGAAAAAACTATTCCTAAGTTATTTTAAAAATGTTATTAACCAACTCAACTTCATTTCCACTAATATACCATTTACAGTCTTCCCTGAGACGCCCCCCTTTATGAAATACAACAACTTTTGTTTTGTTAATATTGATCGATAGATTCCATTTAGAACAGTATTGAGTTAGACTATCAAGCGATTTCTGTAGACCCGATGCAGTCTCGGATAACACAGCCGCGTCGTCTGCAAATAGTAAAAGGTATATAGTCAGCTGATCGAGGGTTATACCGGCATTTAGATTACTATGTAAGTGCAATTCTATGTCATACAGAAAAAGGGAAAAAATTATTGGGGAGGTATTTCCCCTTGTAATATTCTGACCTTACTAGCGAAGAATTCAGACAATGTACCCATATGTCTCACACAAAGCCGAACTCCGAATACATTGATTTTAAAACCCTTAGTAATTTACTATCTATACCCGATTTTATCAGTTTAAACCACAACGCATTTCTATAAATTAAATCGTACGCCTTTCGAAAATCGATAAAACAGGCAAATAATTTGTATTTACTATTAAACTGATTTTCTATCAGGCAATTAAGAATGAAGATAGCATCTGTCGTGCTATAACCGAATCCAAATTGGGCGTCTGTTAGAATGTCATTTTACACCGTTCAATCTTTGAACCTATTATTCAATACAACCGTGAACAGTTTAGCAAAACAGCTTATCAGTGATAAGCCCCTGAAATTGTTAGGATCTGATGAGTCGCCTTTCTTGTATATTGGTACTATAAGACCTTTAGACCAACTTTTGGAAAATATTCCTATTTCTTTTATATAGTTAAATAATAGTTCAAAAGAGCTAACTGTTAAGTCCACACTCTCTTTCAGATATTCATATAATATGTTATCATGTGAGCAGGCTTTGTTACTATTTAACTGTTTACATGCACGGCGAATCTCACTTTGAGTAATGTGTTTATCTAATTCTTTAAAGGTGCTATTGATTTGTTGATTATTGAAATATGATACAAAATCATTGACTTCATCATTCATATTTTGTTCTCCGTGTTCAGGTGACAAGATTTTAAAGTGAGTGAAAAGGGTTTCTGTAGAAACACTTTCCCCCTTACATAAAGAAGATTTCTTATTAAACAGTTTCCAAAACTCTCGAGGGCGACAACGTCTCATTTCATTCATTTTTTTGGCTAGGTCAGTATTATAATTAAACTTCCTTTTTCTACAATCATATTTATAATCCTTTCGAACTCTAACTAACTCATGCCGTGCCACGTCTAATCTGGTATTATTGAATTATTTTAGTGATGATCTAAAGCTATCCCGCTTAATCTTGCAAATATTGTCAAACCAAGGCTGATTGTTTCTTTTATCTGAAAATTGACTGTTTTTAGGCTTTTTGTGCTCAAAATATCCCTTTCCACACCTATTCAAGAAGTCAGTAAACTTTAAAACTAAGATATCAGTATCGCTTGTTTGTTCAATCTCTTCCTTTAATGTTTTCTCAATGTCAGATATTCCATACTTAATGTCATGTATAAATGGAGATATAGCTCAATATATGTATGGTCGATAATGTATTGATTAAAAGATCCCCATTTGAGACACACCTGCCACGACCGTTGCTACAACACTTCGATTATAATTGATTGGCGTTAAGTCGTAACATTTAATTCATAATTATTTCACTAAGGAGTAGTTAGATCAGCATATATATCGTATATTGCTTATTCGATATTGAGTAATACATACAAATCTTCGAAAACTAGTTTGAACGAAAGATTGGAACAACCTTCAACAACGCTGAAGTCAGCAGCTGCTCTCTTAAAAGAACAGGACTGTGAATGGCATAAACAGAACAGATATGGGTTTGTTTACCCTCGTCGTGCAGAGTTAACCATTTGGCGAGCAGTATCACACTGGCATTGTCACATCTGCTCTCTTATAGAGACAGGAGTATAAATGACATTAACAGGGCTATAGATGCTTATATACCCGATATTGACATTAGCATTGATACAGCTGTTCTCTTAAAGGTACTGTAGTGTGAATGACAAAAACAGGGCTAGATGTGCTTATTTACCCGATACTGACACTTGCATTGTCACAGATGTTCTCTTAAAGTGGCAGTATTTACCCGATACTGACACTTGCATTGTCACAGATGCTCTCTTAAAGTGGCAGTATTTACCCGATACTGACACTTGCATTGTCACAGATGCTCTCTTAAAGTAACAGTATTTACCCGATACTGACACGTGCATTGTCACAGATGTTCTCTTAAAGTAACAGTATTTACCCGATACTGACACTTGCATTGTCAAAGATGCTCTCTTAAAGTAACAGTATTTACCCGATACTGACACGTGCATTGTCACAGATGCTCTCTTAAAGTAACAGTATTTACCCGATACTGACACGTGCATTGTCACAGATGTTCTCTTAAAGGGACAGTAGTTTGAATGACATGAACAGGGCTAGAGGTGCTTTATACCCGATATTGACACTGGCATTGTCACAGCTGCTCTCTTAAAGTGACAGTATTTTGAATGACATGAATAGGACTAGATGTGCTTATATACTCGATACTGACACTTGCATTGTCACAGATGTTCTCTTAAAAGGACAGTAGTGTGAATGACTTGAACAGGGCTAGAGGTGTTTATATACCCGATATTGACACTGGCATTGTCACAACTGTTCTCTTAAAGGGACTGTAGTTTAAATTACATTAACAGGGCTAGAAGTGCTTATATACCAGATACTGACACTTGCATTGTCACAGCTGCTCTCTTAAAGGAATAGTAGTTTGAATGACATGAACAGAGCTAGAGGTGCTTATATACCCGATATTGACACTGGCATTGTCACAGCTGTTCTCTTAAAGAGACAGTAGTTTGAATGACATGAACAGGGCTAGAAGTGCTTATATACCCGATATTGGCACGTACATTGTCACAGCGGTTCTCTTAAAGGGACAATAGTGTGAATGACATAAAGAGGATTAAAGGTGCTTATATACTCGATATTGAAACTGACATTGTCACAGCTGCTATCTTAAAGGGACAGTAGTTTGAATGACATAAACAGGGCTAGAGGTGCGTACATACCCGATATTGACACTGGCATTGTCACAGCTGTTCTCTTAAAGAGACAGTAGTTTTAATGACATGAACAGGGCTAGAAGTGCTTATATACCCGATATTGGCACTTACATTGTCACAGCGGTTCTCTTAAAGGGACAGTAGTGTGAATGACATAAAGAGGGTTAAAGGTGTTTATATACTCGATATTGACACTGACATTGTCTCAGCTGCTCTCTGAAAGGGACAATAGTTTGAATGACATAAACAGGTCTAGAGGTGCTTATATACCCGATATTGACACTGGCCTTGTCACATAAGGTTAACGTATACATGGACATCTTTATCTAATTACATGATTCCATCGCTGCTTTTTTTCGACACGATGGCGATACGTTTTTTGTAATATAATGGCAGAAACGACACGATTTGAAAAAAAATGATGACTATATATTAACACATTGATCATAGTCTTTGGGAATTCACTGCGATACTTTACACAGGCACCAAACAGCTCATCTTTTTAATTTTCTGTCGTTTTCTGTCCCTTGTCATAGTGAAGTAATTTGATAACATTGAGATAAAATTGTATGATGCTTTATTATTTGCCCAGTTGTATTTAAACGGACTGAATCCCATATGAGAAAAAAGCGGAAAAAAAAAGAAAATTGTTAAAAATTGCTATTACCTTGATGTTTTTGCATGTAAGGCATTGAGATTTGCTGACTGATGTACTACAATATATGCACACTATTAATATTGCGGAGATTTTTCGTTATTTTGCATTGTAAAATCTACTGGGTTAGTAAATCTAAAAATATCGCTGTATATTTATCACGTGATCACTAAAACCGAATTTACAATCTCCTTCGCAGAGTTGTCGTTCCTTACACTCACGCATACATTAATGTAATGAGTCGATAGTGTTAGACAATGCCGAATTGAATCCACAAATTAAAATGAGCAAGAGGAAATTCCACGGTATTTTTAAACGGGAAAACACGAAGCAGACGTTTTTTTAACTGCTTATTTCCTATGAAATAATGAAAAACAAGACTTGTACGACCTTCTACAACATTCCGTTACATATATATCGACGTATTGTGGATTAATTAGAATAAGTATAACATATAACGATTTTGGACCATTATGGTGTTCAGTCCCTTTAAAAATGATTTATTGGTAATAATATAAAACAAGATGACCATGATGGTCCTATATCGCTCACCTGATTTAATCAAACTTAAAAAGTTTTCAGTGTTCTTTCCCCTATATGAGTCTATGAAAAACAAGTGAACCCCGGGGATGGGTCATTTTTGACCCCAGGGCTATAATTTGAACAAACTTGGTAGAGGTCCACTAGATGATGCTACATACCAAATATCTTTTAGACAAGAAGATTTTTAAAGTTTTTTCCCTATCTATGTAAAACTAGAAGTATCACTGAAGGTGATGAATACCCCCAGCTGGTGTCTGACAATATACATATGTATGAGAAATTCAAGGGGCCATAACTCATTTAAAAACAATTCGAGTCCAACACGCCGACAATATGCACAACTAGGCTTGGTATCAATCATTCTTGTGAAGTTATATTAAATTGTGACCGAGGGTGGCTGAGAAATAGTGTTCACAAGAAATAGCTACAGACCAACTATGTACGAGAAATTCAAGGGGCCATAACTCATTTAAAAGTAATTCCAGTGCAACACGCCGACAATATGCACAACTAGGCTTGGTATCAATCATTATTGTGAAGTTATATTGAATTCTGACCAAGGGTTGCTGAGAAATAGTGTTCACAAGAAATGGCTACAGACCAACTATGTACGAGAAATTCAAGGGGCCATAACTCATTTAAAAGTAATTCCAGTGCAACACGCCGACAATATGCACAACTAGGCTTGGTATCAATCATTATTGTGAAGTTATATTGAATTCTGACCAAGGGTTGCTGAGAAATAGTGTTCACAAGAAATGTCTATAGACATACTATGTATGAGAAATTCAAGGGGCCATAACTCATTTAAAAAATAATTCCAGTGCAACACGCCGACAATATGCACAACTAGGTTTGGTATCAATCATTCTTGTGAAGTTATATTGAATTCTGACCATGGGTTGCTGAGAAATAGTGTTCACAAGAAATGTCCAGACCAACTGACCGACCGACCGACCGACCGACCGACCGACCGACCGACCGACCAACAAACCGACAGACAAGCGTGACTCCTATAATTATAGCCCCCATATACTACGTATCTGGGGGTATAACAAGTTTTTTATCCCATGGCTATAATAGGAACATAGTTGGTAGAGGTCCACTAGATGATGCTACATACCAAATATCAAAGGCCAGGCCCCTCTACTTTTTTAAAGTTTTTCCCCTAAATGAGACTATGTAAAACAAGGGACCCCCGGGATGGGGTCCTTTTTGAACCCATGGCTAAAATTCGAACAATCTTGGTAGAGGTCCACTAGATGATGCTACATACCAAATATCAAAAGTTGGGTCCTCTTCTTTTAGACAAGAAGATATTAAAAAAATAAACTCTATGAGTCTATGGAGAACAAGTGACCCCCGGGAAGGCGTCATTTTTGACCCCAGGATTATAATTTGAACAATCTTGGTAGTGGTCCACAATGATGCTACATACCAAATATCAAAGGACTTGTCCTTCTACTTTTAGACAAGAAGATTTTTAAAGTTTTTTCCGTATATGAGTCTATGAAAAACAAGTGGCCCCCGGAGTGGGGTCATTTTGACCCCAGGGCTATAATTTGAACACGCTTGGTAGAGGTTCACTAGATGAGGCTACATACCAAATATCTTTTAGACAAGAAGACAATTTTGACCCCAGGGCTAAAATGTGAACAATCTAGGTAGAGGTCCACTAGATGATGCTACATACCAAATATCAAAGGCCTGGGGCCTCTACTTTTAGACAAGAAGTTTTTTTAAGTTTTTTCTCTATATATGAGTCTATGTAAAACAATAGACCCCAGGGGATAAGTCATTTTGACCCCAGGGCTATAATTTGAACAATCTTGGTAGAGGTTCACTAGATGATGCTACATACCAAATATCAAAGGCATGGGCCTTCTACTTTTAGACAAGAAGATTTTTAAAGTTTTTTCTCTATATGAGTCTATGTTAAACAAGTGACCCCCGGGGAGGGGTCATTTTTGACCCAAGGGCTATCATTTTAACAATTTTGGTAGAGGTCTACTAGATGATGCTTCATACCAAATCTCAAAGGCCTGGGGCCTCTACTTTTAGACAAGAAAACTTTTAAAGTTTTTTCTCTATATGAGTCTATGTAAAACAATAGACCCCAGGGGAGGGGTCATTTTGACCCCAGGGCTATAGTTTGAACAATATTGGTAAAGGTCTACTAGATGATGCTACATACCCAATATCAAAGGCCTGGGCCTTCTACTTTTAGACAAGAAGATGTTTAAAGTTTTTCCCCTATATGGGTCTATGTAAAACAAGTGACCCCCGGGGAAGAGTCATTTTTAACCCCAGGGCTATAATTTGAACAAATTGGTAGAGGTTCACTAGATGATGCTACATACCAAATATCAAAGGTATGGGCCTTTTACCTTTAGACAAGAAGATTTTTAAAGTTTTTCCGCTATATGAGTCTATGTTAAACAAGTGCATCCCGGGGAGGGGTCATTTCTGACCCCAGCGCCATAATTCGAATAATCTTGGTAGAAGTTCACTAGATGATGCTATATACCAAATATCAAAGGCATGGGCCTTCTACTTTTAGACAAGAAGATTTTTAAAGTTTTTCCCCTATATGAGTCTATTTTAAACAAGTGACCCCCGGGGAGGGGTCATTTTTAACCCCGGGGCTATAATTTGAACAATCTTGGTAGAGGTTCACTAGATGATGCTACATACCAAATATCAAACGTATGGGCCTTCTACTTTCAGACAAGAAGATTTTTTAAGTTTTGGTTAATTTCCCCTTTTTTGTTGCCGTGGCAGCCAAAGTTCTGCATGGAATATAAGTTTTTGAACAAATTTGAAAGAGATCCACCCAAGGAACATTCCTGTAAAATTATTTTGAATTTGGTTAATTGGTGTAGGAGGAGAAGTCGTTTGTAGGAAAATGTGAACGGACGGACGACGACGACGACGACGACGACGGACGACGGACGGTGAGCGATCACAAAAGCTCACCTTGCACTTGAGCTAACAAATTGTCTTTCATGTCATTTACTGTTTGCTAAAAATGATCTTAGATTGTTAATAAGTTATCTTATTTTATTTTGGCATATACCCTCCTAAGGCGGATGGGATAATGGTTTGGAGCAGGCCTGTCCGTCCGGAGCTTTATCTAAGGCATCGTTGGAGGGGTTTTATTAAAAGTTATATATAATGTAAACGACAATAGGGAAATGTCAGATCTTAACTCTGGGTCACATTGGATAACACCCTATGTTACTAGATCAAATTTTAGGAAAACCTTATAAGAGGCTACATGTAGGTTATTTTGTTGTTGTTTTGATATCCATTTATAGGTTTTTGCTAAACACGGACAAACGTTGTACTTTTAAGAAGTATTTTTTTGCACTTTTTCCCGCAATGATTTAGTTACCATCATTTTGGCAGATATAGAAATTACATGGACAAATAATAATTTTAGCTTAATTATTTTCTGGTTCGATATCATTATTTGGAACGTTCAGCGAAACATTAACTTAATATCCCTTCATGGATACCTTTGTTACGCCGCTTTCAACAGTTGTTTAGTTATTTCAAGGTGTCTATTGGGTAAGTTACCAGTACTATTTGTTCATTTATCCTGACACCAGCTATCAAGCAGTAAAGCTAAACAATAATCGTTCGAGTAAATCAGGTAATCCAGTACTAAATGTTTTAAAGTATTTGGTATGAACCGACCGGGAATAAAACCTGATGCGGACGCTCTAACACTACACAACGGAGGCAATCTGAAAATTAATTAGTTACATTTAACATTTGGCGAAATCAAAATCAAACAAAAACCAATATTAAACTTCATTAGTTACTTAAAATAAAGTTGTCTGTACTTACTAATTCACTCTCTTGATTTATCAGTTGATGGAAATGATAACAAAAACCCAATGGAAATTTTCACTATTAGCACTAATCAAATACTTCTTCATACAGCGATGTTTTAAATATATATATATATGTATTATTTATACTTTAAACAGGAAGACTACATTGTATATTCATGCACCAGTGGGTTTTCATACTTCCTTGTCTAGATAAATGCTAAAAATAGGTTAAACGCCAATAATCAATTAGAGAACAAAAGAATACTCATGTACGTACGTAGTTAAATATCAATGGACCTTGGAAATGTTCATTGTTTGGCTTAATGTTTGCGCGCGATTTGCATGTCCCATAAACTCACTCTCTTTTTTTTGGAGATCACCATTACCATCTATAATCATTTGAATAAAACATGGTAGTGTGGATGATCAGAATGATCTTGGGTATTGAGAGGGCGATACGTATAGATTATGGTTTGTACCATCAATGGCACTGTCGACAGCCACAACGGCTGGCAGCATGTGACGCTGATAAGCAGCAACCGCCACTTTACTTCGTTCAACATAATTCTTACCTTGAGAATAATATTGAGAAAAACAACGTTTGTCCCTCGTTGTGATCTTGCCTGAATGAGCACTGCAGCAGCGTAGCAAAACTAGCAAAATATTTTTAAAAAATACTTTTTCGGCGATAGCTGTTTAACCTCAGTTTTGACTTAGATGTTAAACAAATGGTATAGATTGTAGACCAATCAAATGTTGTATTTTATGAATAATGTCGAAGAAATAAAGGAAATGAAACGTTTTGATTGGATCAAAGTTAATTTGGCGATCCTACGAGAGGCACTTATAAGATGAAGTTTTAAAATGAAATGTTTTGCATACTAATCTGTAATTGTTTTCCTTAAGAAATAAATTTCAGTGAAAAAAAATCAGTGAAAACGTATGAAATATAATATTTAAGAGCAAAATATTAATTATTTTTGAAACATTATAAGTTTTCAGTTATTTATCGTCAATTGAAACGTGTACACCTCTTTGGAGCCTCGCGTAATCTCCAGTCATGTGACGTATTCTCGGCCTTGATAAACTATTTATAGAAACTGAAGGTGGATCGAGATGGCCGATTAGCCTTTTGTAAACACATAGCTTATTGGGCAAATTTTATAGTTCATAGAAAATTACTGATTATTAACAAACCTTCCTGATATTCAAGTCAAATAATATGCGCATGTTCCATTTTTGAGTGTTTT
Source organism: Serripes groenlandicus (assembly GCA_031761405.1). NCBI lineage: Eukaryota > Metazoa > Mollusca > Bivalvia > Cardiida > Cardiidae > Serripes > Serripes groenlandicus. The sequence goes on from JASEVX010001160.1 coordinate 17,927, forward strand.
CTCATATTGATCTCCGTTTATCTTTTTTAAAGATATTTACAAGAAAAAGTTGATGCAAGGCATCAATGTCGCCGACACATAATGTTTTCATAAGGACTAATTCCAGGATTTTTGAAATTCCACATAGATCTACAAATTTCAGGATTTCTTGTGGTCAGGATTTTGGATGTTTTGTATTTGTCAATAAAACCACAACAAATTAATACATTTTGGGATTTAAATCTACATGCAATAAAAAGCTATTAAACCCTTTCCATGTCTGAAGCAACAATGAAAACCTTTAAACGCTTAAAACATTGAGAAAACGGTTAAATTGCTGAAGACATGAACTTCCTCCTTTTTAATAATAATTATAATAAATATTTCACAGATGTTAAAAATTATCATCATATGTTTAAAACGTAGACCACACTTGAAACAACATATCAGCTAAATTGTTTATCTAAATCGTTGATGCATACAATATATGTTTGGCGCAAGAGAAATGCCAGTTGCGAGTCCCATTACTATTTAATAGGTGGCAAGTATGAAATTAATTGGGTGCGAAAGAGCAAATTTTCCTTATTTCTAAATCTATTATTTATCAGAGTTTGTTCTTCTCTTATTTTGTTTCAAGCCAAATAAACATTTAATATCACATATATTTAATCATTTAAGTGTATAATATTAGCTATCTATGATAGACTATCTGTAATAAGGTGTTTGAGCATTCTTTCGAAATGTTGACCCTCGTTTCAAGATGTCAGACATCGAAGAAAGTGAATACAAAGTCAGGCAAAGCTTTAGTGCATGTTTTATTCCACTGCATTTGAGAGAAAAAAGCATTTCTATAGTATCTTTCTTTCTCCTACATTCGACCCATGCACGCGTTTCGTGACGTTTAAGAAATCAATTTGTCGTGCGACATTTTTTGTCTGCATAAACAAGTCACTTTTCTAAGTTTACATTTTACTTCCGGTTACTTCGCTTTGTTTACATTTTGGCAATATGAAACTAGGTCACGAACTGAGGAAAAGGCGTTTCGACGTTCACGACCGATAAACAGGCTTATATTTGAGACATATTTTCACAAAATATTTCTTATTTTTGTTTCTGTTACCAGTTTATGTTGATACTGATCTATTAAAAGGAGAATTCAACGTGATTTTCATATCGATAGTCTCTACAAGCAGGTGCGCGTATCTAAACAAATTTGCCTGTGCGACGTAAAGGTTTGTAGTTATCGCCTTTTGATTACATAGTTTATGAAAATAAAGTATCCCAGTCTAGCTAATAGGGACTGTTTTGTCTTCGTAAATAAAACACAAAAACGTAAATGCCAGTCAAAATAAAGAAACTGCACATACTTAAAACATCGGAATATTTATTTCATTTTAGATGTGTCATAACTTAGTGTTTTTAAACAAACGCAATTGTAATATGTTCAAGACATTTAAAAAAAAAAGAATCTAATAATAACCCCCCCTCCCATGTGATTTCCGAAAACCTATTAAAAATAGAAGTCGCGGGCTTCTGCCCGGCGACTAATAATGGTTATTCTACTGTATCTACACTCTTTTACACTGCATACTATTAAATAAACACCATATATAACAGAAAAGTCACTGCATATCATGCAAAAAGTACCCTGTCAAATGAAACATGTACCTCGTATACATGAAAATGTACTGCGTACAATACAATGCAATATACGTAGACAGTAATATATTAAATGTAAAACATTGTGGGAAAGGGATAAATGTATTGAGTTGATTAATGTGTTCTTCCCAAAGTATTTTCAAAAGTCTGCTGCAAAGGCGTTAAAGGTGGTCGGTTGTAGTGAAAGCTCTGTTAAACTCCCACATAAAACAATCTGCAGCAGACAACTTTGAACACAACTTATCTAAAACGCAAACAAATCTATATATGAAGGTTAAGTTACTGACATAAGTTGGAAAACATTTGGCAAAAGAAGAAATTGCTCGTTTGAGCAATTTCTACTTTTGTCACAATGTTTTCTAAAGTCGTCTGCTGCAGAGGCGTCAGAAAGTGTCTATAAGTGGGAAAGGGTTAAACCTCCAACAGTATGTTTAATTGTGTCTGGTGCATTTATATCAGTTTATTTGGGAAATTGTCTTTCCAATTTATCCTGTTCTTGATGTAGATGATTTTAAGTCTATTGTATAACAGGAAAATGAGATGAGCAACTTCTTCTTCCTTCTTTTGCCCCAATGTTTTGAACTCTATTCAATATGTTTCACTTAAAATGATAGAGATTAGGTCGTCCGCTCTTTAGTTGTATAAGAAAAGGATTTTATACTTTTATAAATATCGATATATTCTTTAATAAAATGACGTTATCAAAAGACTTACATACAATAATAGGCTGAATAGGGTCCTTATACAAATCAATGTATACATGTTCATCTTCCAAAAAGAGCGGGCACCTATTTCGCCTTCTGTTCCAGAAGAAGGCTATATTTGTTCAACCATTTCCAACATGCACAAGCAATTTGAAACATATGCAGAAAACATTATTTTTTTATTTTTTTTATAAAAATTGAAAATGGGCCTTTTTCGTATCCACGGTTTTCTACTAATTTCTAAAACTACTTTCATTTGCTTAGTTCTCATATTTACCCTAAATGTTTTTAAAGTCTCCTACCGCAGATCCCGGTGGTGTAGTGTAGAGCGTCTGGCCTCCAATATGGGAGGTCGTGGGTTCGATCGACGCCGAGTCATACTAAATACTTTACAAATGGTAGTAATGGCGCCCTCCTTGGCGCTCAGCGTTTCATTGTTAGCATTATGACTGACTGACTGGTTGTCAGGGTAAATGGACCAGTAGTACTGGTATCTTACACAGGAAACACCGTGATATACTGAAAAGATGTTGAAAGCGGCGTAAAATATATCCAACCAATCAATCAATCAACAAGATGCAGCAGTAGGATGTTAGCGCGGGAATCAGCATTTTATGGCTTAAGAAAAAGTGTTTGATTCGAAAAACACGAAACCCCGCTTTAAATATATGATAACAATAGTTTTTTTATTAAATACGTAAAACGAAAACCATCCCTCCCGCATTTGATGCGGACGCTCTACCACTACACCACCAAGTCGCTTCAGAGAATAGGCTACTGTTGAGCAAGACAAATACCTTGGCGAAACAGTTAAACGACGGAGAGACAAAGAAAGAAAGATGAGAGAGAGAGAGAGAGAGCGAGAGAGAGAGAGAGAGAGAGAGAGAGAGAGAGAGAGAGAGCGAGAGAGAGATAGAGAAGAGAGAGAGAGAGAGAGAGAGAGAGAGAGAGAGGAGAGAGAGAGGGAGAGAGAGAGAGAGAGAGAGAGAGAGAGAGAGAGAGAGAGAGAGAGAGAGAGAGAGAGATGAGAGAGAGAGAGAGAGAGAGAGAGAGAGAGAGAGAGAGAGAGAGTGAGTGTGAAGACGTAAAACGTAAAACGAAAACAGTCCCTCCCGCATTTGATGCGGACGCTCTACCACTACACACCAAGTCGCGTGTCAGAGAAAAGGCTACTGTTGAGCAAGACAAATACCTTGGCGAAACAGTTAAAAGACGAGAGACAAAGAAAGAAATATGAGAGAGAGAGAGAGAGAGAGGAGAGAGAGAGAGAGAGAGAGAGAGAGAGAGAGAGAGAGAGAGAGAGAGAGAGATAGAGAGACAGAGAGAGAGAGAGAGACAGAGAGACAGAGAGAGACAGAGAGAGAGAGAGAGAGAGAGACAGAGGACAGAGAGACAGAGAGAGAGAGAGCGAGAGAGAGAGAGAGAGAGAGTGTGTGTGTGAGAGACAGAGGGAAATAGAGACAGAGGGAAAGAGGGACAGACAGGCAGACATTCACGTTCGTACGATGATGATCTGTATTTTAGATCAAATCAATAAACTTATGTCTGTACTGCTCAATGAAACTTAACGTTACCAACCCGCCAATCAAATTACAGCTTTTTTACCTCTGATGCGAACTGTGACAAACCGTAAGCAATTAAACTGCTAAACTGACCGGAAGGCAGGTATATCAGTCGTACGTGTCAAGGCGGTATATTGCCTCATCTTTTGACCGTTGCTCCAAGAAACACAAACATGACGTAATTATTATATCCGTTGTGTCGGATCAATATAGAAACTGTTTTTCAGAAGTTTCTTTAAGCGTCTATGACTTATTGGCGAACAGTGCAGAGCCAGATTAAACTGATCTGA
>JASEVX010001161.1:0-22101 GCA_031761405.1 Serripes groenlandicus
CGCGCAGGCTAACCCGGACAGACTACTTTCGCCTCCTGTGGATTTTCTGTTTCTTGAATCATTACTCTATACATCAATCCCCCTGAGACGGAATGTGTTGACCCGGATTATCCGGCAAAGACTTCACAGGCTGATCTGGGTCGATTCATTACGCAGAGTTCACTTTCGAAGGTATGTGATATATAGTGTGTAATATTCCACATCATGTTGTAGTTTAAAATTCGTTTTGTCCCACACAATTATCATTTTCATCATCGTTATCGTCATCATCATTATCATGATTAACACCATCATCATCTGCATCATTATTACCAACATTATCATTTACATCATCATCATCAGCATCATCATCATCATCATCATCTTCATTATCATCATTATTACATTACGTGTTAATTCCAACAAGAAGTATGGAGATTGGCGTATCATATCACGTATTTCATTATGTATAATTATAATATTTTAACGAAAACAAATCATTTGGGACAAACCGCCGCGGTGGTGGAGTGGTAGAGTGGTAGAGTGGTGGAGTGGTAGAGTGGTAGAGTGGTAGAGTGGTAGAGTGGTAGAGTGGTAGAGTGGTGGAGTGGTAGAGTGGTAGAGTGGTAGAGTGGTGGAGTGGTAGAGTGGTAGAGTGGTAGAGTGTTAGAGTGTTAGAGTGGAAGAGTGGTGGAGTGGTAGAGTGGTGGAGTGGTGGAGTGGTAGAGTGGTAGAGTGGTAGAGTGGTAGAGTGGTAGAGTGGTAGAGTGGTGGAGTGGTGGAGTGGTAGAGTGGTAGAGTGGTAGAGTGGTGGAGTGGTGGAGTGGTAGAGTGGTAGAGTGGTAGAGTGGTGGAGTGGTGGAGTGGTGGAGTGGTAGAGTGGTAGAGTGGTAGAGTGGTAGAGTGGTAAAGTGGTGGAGTGGTGGAGTGGTAGAGTGGTAGAGTGGTAGAGTGGTGGAGTGGTAGAGTGGTAGAGTGGTAGAGTGGTGGAGTGGTGGAGTGGTAGAGTGGTAGAGTGGTAGAGTGGTAGAGTGGTAGAGTGGTAGAGTGGTAGAGCGTCCAATACGGGTGCGGGAGGTCGCGTGTTCGATCCACGAACGGATGATACCCAATACTTCAAAAAATGTAGCAATGGGTTTCCCTCCTTGGCGCGCAGGGTTGTGCATAGTTAGCATTTCGACTGACCAGCTGGTGTCAGGATAACTGGAGCAGTAGCACTGGTAACTTACCCAGGAAACGCCGTGAAATAACGGAAAAACTGTTGAAAGCGGCATAAAACACTAAACAAACAATCAAACCATGTGAGACAATGGTTTTACTTTTATATTTTTCAGCAAAGTTACAAGCGTATTCGACCAATGAACAACATTTTGGAATGAATTATTATCATCGTCGTCATCGTCATCATCATCATCAGCAGCAGCAGCAATAGGAGCATCATCATCATCATTATCATCATCATCATCGTCTTCATTATCAACGATGTTCTTTGTTCCTTATTTTTGTTTGTTCGTATTTTTTATTTTGAAATAGTGTTTCCATATGATTTAAATGATGAAAAAAAGGGTTACTCAAGCTATGAATAAGAAAGAAAACCTTTCTCAGAATGGTCTGGGTTGAGATAGTCTGGCGTAAAAGATTGATCCACCCCACCAAAAATGATCTCATTACATCTCGTTCATAACCTCGTTGTTGCACATGCGCAGAAGCGCATTTATAGTGTTGTCATCGGATAAGGGTAGGTTTAAATTAAAACAAGATGAACAGTAACGACGTTGTTGAGCCTGCGCAGCCGCAAATCCTTAGCAGGAGCGTCGTATCACTCATTTAAAATTTGACCCCTCTTTGCGAGGCCTGTCTGGATTAAATTTGATGGAATAAAACCGGTCTCAAGTCGTGTCCTTGTATAAAAACGTCAGCAGGGGCGACTGTGGTCTGGGTTTGTCCAATTAAATCCTCATTGCTTGGATTATATTCGGACAAGCCTTCACCAGCGGCACCGAATATCCTTCCGCTATCACCAGTGGTACCTCTTGTCTAGAAACAGTTTTTCTTCGTTCATTGAATTAAGTGCGGCTTAAATGACAGAGGTGTTTAGATTCTTCGAGGCCTTTTATTCTGTAAACCTTGCTGGCTTTTGGCTTACCTGGGTCCGAATCGTCCACGTCTACCTGATACACGATCGACTGTGAACACACCATATACATGTAGATCTACGTATACAATTTTCAGTGAGTTTTTGTAAAATGATAATGTAATATTTAATTTATGTATTTGTCATCGTAAATGAAACGTAATGTTTAACAATGTTTATATGTTACTAAATATATTTCTTAACACTCTTTTTTATTTAAATATTCGTACATTTGATAATCTCGTAATGTCGAAATTTTCTTTTGTATTTGCTTTTTTTTACTTCCACGTTTTGGGACGCTTATAGCATTCAATCAATTGCATTATGGGATCGGGATAAGAATTATCCAGACTGGAACACCACTGGGATTACTTATTTAGGGCAACTTGTTTAACCAATGTGGATAACTAACCCACGGGATAAGATTGATAAGAAGTTATCCGAGTTTTGTTTTTGTTTTTGTGTTATTGTGTTTTAATGCCACTTTCAACATTATTTCAGCTATATCATGGCGACAGTTAACTTATTCATGATCCCTAGGTAATCAAACCAGTACTAAGCTAGAAAATGTGTTTCCACCATGACCGTCATGCCTATACTGGGGATCGAACCGAGTTTTGAACAACAACCGGTCCCAGGTGGATAGAAGCGTGACATCTGGTTACAAAACTATAACATAGTTATCTGTGCTCAGAATTTGTGCTCAAGCAAGTGCTTGGTCAGAAACAAAACAGACATCTTATTTGGAGCATAGAGTTCACTTCTGAGCACTGATAACGTTTTCAGAGTTTTATAGTGTGGGACCGTGGTATAATATATAAAACATTTTGTAAAAAACAACCTTCACGTAAGCATTGCAAGCGTGGAAAAATATTCTGGTCAACCTTTTCTGGATTAATATTGGATTGAGTCACATTTATAAAAAGTACAATTGATTCATCTCTTGCAATACTGAAAAGGAATGGTCCGCTAGATATATTACGTTAATGAAGCGTAACTCGAGTACTTAAACATTAAATTTGTTACTTATTTTTTGCATTGATTGTTTCTTCCATTAAATCTTTCCCACATACACTAAATCTGAAAATGAGAAGTATTATCATGGAATCGAATTGAAAACATTGTGGCAATAAAAGGAGAATTAATTCATAAACCATTTCTCCTCTTTTCCAAAATGTTTTCAAAAGTCATCTGCTGCAGATACCTCACATATTTTGTCTGCATGTGGAACAAAATGAAACAAGGTGCGGACCTATAGCTAGTTAAATATTACAAATGAATTTAGTTCAAATTACGCCAAATACACCCTCGGCCATATGCGAGTCCCTTAAACAACTTTCTTTTCTCAGAAATGAGTGTTTACTTCAACCAGCATGCATTGAATATATGACCTTGAGTTAAAGTTAATTGTAAATGTGATTTGATTATTTTTAGTATTTTGACCTTGTTTGAAAGTGAAAGTAGAATATGTGAACAACAAGTTTCGTCCCAGCCCGATTTCGTCTAAAATGACATTAACAATTTACGCGGGGTGAATACTTTCTTGCATAACGCATGACCCCTTCCCCCCCCCCCCCCCCCCCCCCCCCCCCCCCCCCCCCATTTTCTTTAGATTATGTTAAAGCTTAAAGGTAACTCTTTTCAATGTGTTCTACCTGAGTACCTGAGACATGCTTATAAAGTGTGACCATTGAGGGTTAAAACTGGATCATTTACATGGAAACAAAGAAGTACCTATTTATGAGCCACATCTAGCGATTAACCTTTTCGCTGACAATGGCAAAAACAGTATTTTGCAACCAATGCAGTTTCAGGTGAGACAACTCTTCACGAGCTGTCTCTCCTGAAATCTGCATTGTTTGCCGCTTATACATACAATTGTACTAAATGTCCTATTTGATGAAAAATGGAGTGGTCCAATTTTCAACATGGAAGAGTTGACTTTGTGAAATTCGGCAGTGAAAGAGTTAAGGAGGCTTTGTTATAACTCCAGCGTGGTAGCACGTATAGGTGCAGGGACACTATTTTATACTTATAGATTGTTGTCAAAAGCTGCTTCTGAAACTGTAGTACACATAATATTGGCATCGTGGTCCACGCTTAACACGATGAACTGTCAATCCAGAGGTCTGGGGTTCAAATCCCTTACGGGTTCTAGAGTTTTCTGAGGTGCTTTAAGTATCTTCTACTCAACTAGAGATCACGTATTGGTCCTTTTCAGGAAAAAGTGCCGCGCGTGTATCGGTGCTTTACACTGAGCACGTTAAAGAACCAAAGGGGTCTTTCGGAAAGAGCTAGGGTATCGCACCCGGACTCCCTTGTATCTAACTATGTCTTTTGAATTTATCTGCACCTGTCAGATGCTTGTACACGATATGGTGTACACTACCAAATGTGCCTATATAATCTAGAAATCTTATGCTCTATCAGAGCAATTAATCTCTATAATAATTACATTACATAAACGGACAGTGAGACTGTGTATGTGAAATGGCTGGACCCAGACTTCCCTTTACGATCGAGCGAAAATCCCCCAAATTACTTGATACATTTACAAATTGTAATAAAAAAGCATTAATCCAAATCTTTCAGGTTAATTCCCACTCCAATTAAAAGAAATGTATGTTCATTTTCTGTTGTCCCTTGGTAATGTGAAACACAATTATCGTACTGGCCAGTTTAAATCCATAGTAATCGCATAATCTTTCTTTTATGTTTTGTAATTCTATGGGAAAAAACATATTTAATTAATACTTTCTCGTTCCAATTAATGCTCCAGTTTGCTTTAGTAAATCACAATACATTCAATTCAGGGTGTGGTGGTAATGTTGTTGGCGTTACAAGGTTTGAAAGCTTTACTCATGTTTACTTAAAGAAATCGAACTAGTACTACTGCTACTACTGCTAGTACTACTACTAGTACTACTGCTACTACTGATACTACTACTTCTTCTACTGCTACTACTGATATTACTATTTCTACTTCTACTACTGATATTACTATTTCTACCTACTACTACTACTACTATTACTACTACAACTACTACTACTACTACTACTAGTACTACTTCTACTACTACTACAACTACTACTACTACTACTACTACTACTACTACTACTAAAACAACTACTTCTATTTAGATTACTATTACTACCACTACTACTAGTACTTAACTTCCTTCTAACTGCTACTACTACTACTACTACTACTACTACTACTACTACTACTACTACTACTACTACTACTACTACTACTACTACTACTACTACTACTACTACTACTACTACTAAAACAACTACTTCTATTTAGATTACTATTACTACCACTACTACTAGTACTTAAATTCCTTCTAACTGCTACTACTACTACTACTACTACTACTACTACTACTACTACTACTACTACTACTACTACTACTACTACTACTACTACTACTACTACTACTACTACTACTAAAACAACTACTTCTATTTAGATTACTATTACTACCACTACTACTAGTACTTAAATTCCTTCTAACTGCTACTACTACTACTACTACTACTACTACTACTACTACTACTACTACTACTACTACTACTACTACTACTACTACTACTACTACTACTACTACTACTACTACTACTACTACTACTACTACTACTACTACTAAAACAACTACTTCTATTTAGATTACTATTACTACTACTACTACTACTACTTGTATTACTACTACCACTACTACTAGTACTTAAATTCCATCTTACTGCTACTACTTCTACTACTTGTATTACTACTACTTCTACTACTTGTATTACTACTATTACTACTACTACTACTACTACTACTACTACTACTACTACTACTACTACTACTACTACTACTACTACTACTACTACTACTACTACTACTACTACTACTACTACTACTACTACAACTACTACTACTACTACTACTACTACTACTACTACTACTACTACTACTACTACTACAACTACTACTACTACTACTACTACTACTACTAGTACTACTTTTACTACTTCTACTACTACTACTACTACTACTACTAGTACTACTTCTACTACTACTACTACTACTACTACTACTACTACTACTACTACTACTACTACTACTACTACTACTACTACTACTAGTAATGCATGCGAATTGAATTCATTTGAAAATACATTATCACAATACCTGTCCACTCTAACTTCCACCTCAAAAAATGATCCCAATCAGTTGTCTGATTTTATTGTAAGTTCGACCTTAAAATCAGCTGACAATTGCCTACCGAAAGGTAAATTCAACAAACACACGAAACCGTATTGGTCGCCTGACCTAAAACAAGCCCACGCGGAATCAAGGCGACTAAGGCGAATCTGGATTAACCACGGTCGACCAAGAGGAGTTGAGTACGAGTCATATCAGAGATACAAATCTGCAAAACGCAATTTCAGGCGAAAACAGCGCATTGCTTGTAATCTCTTCCTCAATAAAACATTCGAAGAACTTGATAAAACTGCCCATTTAGACATAAACCTGTTTTGGAAACTGGTTAAAAGGAAAAAGAAAAATGCACCGAACGTATGTGCTGAAATTGTATACAAGAATATAACATATGCAGAAGAAAATGTAGCAAACGGCTTTTCAGAATTCTTCAAAGATATCTTCGATTTTCCTGAAACCTCAGATGATCACCCATTTGGCTTTACAGACAAAGTTAATTCACTGGTTAAGCATTTCATGAATGACAACTCAGCCGAACACAATGATACGTTTTACAAAGTTATGATAGCCCCATTTACTCGCGAAAACGTTGAACACATTATAAAAGATTTAAAACGAGGTAAAAGCCCGTCACATGACCTTATCCTTAATGAGCATATCATACATGGAGGTAAAGTCTTATACAAATGTCTTACTGATCTATTTAATAGCGTTCTAATTCATGAAATTATTCCCGAAAGCTGGAGGACGAGCCTCATCATTCCTATCTTCAAAGGGAAGGGAAAGAACAAAAGTGACCCATCCAGTTATAGACCAATATCATTAATCTCGTGCTTTTGTAAAGTTTTTGAAAAACTCTTACTATGCAGAATCCAATCATTCCTTTCATCGAAGTCATTTACATTCCCTCATGTCCAGCAGCAAGGGTTCCAGAAAGAACTAAGCTGTATATCGGCAGCTTTTAATTTACAGGAAACAGTATATGATCTGTCAGAAAAGAATAGTCGTACATATGTCGCGTTTCTTGACTTTAAGGCCGCGTTCGATTCAGTCTGGCATAACGGGTTGTTCCTTAAACTGGCACAACTAGGGCTATACGGTAAAATCCTTCGACTTATTGTCGATTCTTATGATAATTTAACGTGCAATGTACGCAGTAGCGGTAGTACATCACTTCCTGTGCAGATTAAGAGAGGCGTTCGGCAGGGAGGAGTTGCTTCATCATTGTATTACCTAGTTTATATAAATGAACTTTTACATCAATTAGAGGAATCCGATTACAGTTTAAATCTAGGACACGATCTCAGATGTGGTAACCCTTCTTTTGCTGATGACCTGTCTATTATCGCCTTATCCCCCAACAAGTTGCAAGTCTTACTAGACATTGTATATCGATACGCGACACAATGGAAGTTTGAAGTAAGCGCGAGTAAATCAAGCATCGTTGTATTTAATAGGTTAAAACACGACGCTCCACTTTCGCTTCTCATTGGGAACACATATATTCACGAACATGACCATGCGATACACTTGGGAATCAGGCAAGACGCATCACTTAAATTATCTAATAGAATTAAAGAAAGATGTCAAAAAGGTAAAAATGCATTCTTTGCATTAGCCGGTGTAGGTATGCGATCCGATGCACTTAATCCCATTACGTCAGTTAAACTATACAATAGTATAGTTGTTCCAACAATACTATACGGCAGTAAACTCTGGAACAACATGTCACAGACTGATATAGATGCAGTTAACAAGTTGCAGCACTATGTTGTAAAATCTATCCAGGGTTTTAAAACCAGAACAAGATCCGACATGTGTGAATCTATGGTCGGCACCTATCGTCTATCATCTAGAATTGACATAAAAAAGCTAATGTTTATGCACAAACTACTCAGTTTAAGAAACGGATCACTGAGTAAAAACTTACTACTCAAAAAAGCTTTGACTTTTATACAAAATCCGACAAGAGTCTCGAAAGGCTTTATCCCTGATATTTTCAGAATATTGAATATGTATGGTCTCTTAAATATGATTAATGCATATTTGAACAATGCAGGACTTCTGTCGTCTAAAAGTAGCTGGAAATTAACAGTAAATACTGTTGTCAATGCATATGAATCCGACAACTGGAAATTGAGAATAGGTGTCGACCCAGATTTTTCTAGATTTGAACGGTTGCACACTGCTATCTACCCAAGTATTATTTACGATGTGTTTGCAGATGTTAAGCCAAATATTGCTAGAACAATTGCTAAAATATGGGTAACCATTCCGGATGTTGATAATCTGTATTGTAAACTGTGCTCTGCGTTTACCACCGATAGTATAAAACACGTTATTTGTGAGTGTCCATGTTTGACGTCGCAGAAAACGTCGTTTATACTAAGCATACGACAGGAGGTTAATGCTGGTATTGCGGAAGAACTCAGATCGGACTCCTCCGAAAGTTTCATGTTAAAGATTCTAGGTTCAAAGCTGGAAATCGATGTCTCACATGAAACAGAAAGGTTAATGCTCGAATACTCATTGGTGTATGCCTATAACTGCCTTAGGAACCTAGTGTAATCTCTGTGATCGGAATTCACACGCAGTTCCAAAATGCACCTAACTGCTTTCTGTGCTCGATTAAAGCGAACTCTAGAAAATGACACAAGGTCATAAAGAAAGCACATATCCATGGAGAAAAGCAGTAAATCTCTTTATATAACATTGTATATATCCATATTATTATTTGTACATTCACTGCATAACGACGCTTTATATTCACACTATTTGTTAATTTAACTCAAACTTGTGTTTATTTGATATTTATCAATCTCCACTAGGAGGAATTAAAATGAATAAATAAATACTATTACTAATACTACTACTAGTAATACTACTACTACTACTACTACAACTACTACTAGTACTACTTCTACTACTACTACTACTACTACTACTACTTCTACTACTACTACTACTACTACTACTACTACTACTACTACTACTACTACTACTACTACTACTAAAACAACTACTTCTATTTATATTACTATTACTAGTAGTACTTAAATTCCTTCTAACTGCTACTACTTCTACTACTTGTATTACTACTACTAATAATAATACTAGAACATCTACTACTATCTCTGTTACTACTACTACTTCTACTATTACTACTACTACTACTACTAAAATTCCTACTTCTAACTACTACTACTACTACTACTTGTATTACTACTACTACACTTACTATGCTATTAATACTACTATTATTATTGTCACAAGTGCCTAACCACTAGTTTTTAAAGAGGTATATAATATTAAGAAACAAACAAATAGAACATGCTGCAATGAGACAATAAAACCAAAATGATAAGGTTTGGTTTTTAGTTGTTTTTTATGTAAAACTAGCTGAATTCTATCTAAAATGATATTTTCAATGGTGTGTGCTTAAAAAATGTATCGTCTAAGAATTCAACTGTTATATCTAACAGAATGATTAAATTGGAAACTTAATTTGTTATACCTAGTTGAAAACATTGTGGGAAAGGGAGACTATTCCTCAAAACGTCTGCTACAGAGCAAAGGCGTCAAATAGTGTCTGCAAACAGGGAAAGTGTTAAATTAAACCAGTTGAATATCAAATATTTTCCTACACAATCCTTTCTAGAATTACCTACGTGTGTTAAAAATATTTTGATATGTAAAATAAATACATGCCCCCCTAGGGATTGGGTCATGGTGCACTTATAGTGTAAATCAATTTTAAATGGAACACAATTAGGCTGCACCGATAAGAATAATTTAATGTCCGGTAGATATTATTGATCTTGTCTTACATAGTCTGGAGTTCCTTCCCCTTATAACTGCGTATTGTGAACCAGACTAACAGAGCACATTCTCAGGTGCGCGATCCAGGGCCTCGTGGCCCTCTTCTTTATTTTCTCTGATAAAAAAGCCCAACACGATATGAATAAATGAGTTAAACGTTATATATTTGCGCTCCGTATAAGAAACATGTCTACGGAATTTCCATTTACAGGACCGTTTATTCTAAATTATTGTGTATTATCATGCAGTGTAAATAATAAGCAAAGATATTTTTATACGATAATAGGAACCCCTTTCGCGTACAAACGCGTCGTTTTAGAGGTTATGGATGTTTAACATGTGTACAATTTCCCAAAGTACTTTGAGTGTCAGAAAGCGCTATATCCCTAAATACTTCATTTTACGAAACTCTAGAAACGCAGCCCCCGTGGGTTACTGTCCTGGTCCGTTTAGGTGATGACGACATGGAGACATTCGAAGTCTCTCTTTGTCAAGTCACAGCTCATAAGCAAGAATTTGTATGCAGCATCCATAGGTTTCATGTCTTAAACGTAGCCGCGGTTTCGTATTCAAATCGGATTACGTTTTGTTTTTCCCTATCTCCCATGAGACAAGAAGACTGTCTTGGGAAGGCCTGCGATAAATCTCTGCATATTATTGCCTGTTTATAGAAATTAAGGAATTGATCTGGGGAGGAAATGGCATTGTTCTAAGTCAACTATTTTGTACCAGCTCTACGTTGCTGTTATTAATTAAAATTGATTAGATAATCCGATCATTTGATATTGGCATATCTTAAGTTTTTACTTTTCCATATACAGCAAATATGCAGCAGACGACTTGGAAACAAGACGAATTTTGATGCTAAGCATCAAAGACGCCGCGCATGATTTGAAAGCATGACTTTAGGGAAGCAGATGCAGTTCAGTACATTTAAATAATCTGTGCAAACGGACAGGATGTTAATATTTTGAACAAGAAGGCCAAATGTCTCTTTATTGTAAACAAGAAGGCCAAGTTGTGCCTTAATTTTTACCAAAAACTGTTTTAAATCTGCTCTAACTAGATCAATTAGATAAACGAAAAACATAGATGCTGAAATATTAACAGATATTAACTTAAGTGTTAATGCCACTTGTTATAAGTTAAGTGTGACACAAACTTTGGAAGGAGAGAGGGAAGTCTATTCTCCTTCCAGTGTAGCAGAAGTATGATAACAAAAACGGGAGTATATAAACAAAAAATGCAAAGTAATTTTAACAAGTTTAAAGATATTTATTATTAAAATTGAGCATTTATGACATTAAAATAAAAAATTCACATGTATATTCAACATATAGCAAGAATACAATGGTCTGAATGAACAACTGTACGGGGAGGAACGTTTTAAGTTTTGAAATACAACAGAAATAAATAGGCAAAAACATCCCCCGAAACTTTTTTCTGAGCGTTGATGAATCGAGTCGTCATAACAGTAAAACAAACAATTAAATAAGCGTAGCCTAGTGAACTCCGTAAACCAACTTATAAAAAAAGCGTAGCCTAGGAAGTTGGGGAACAGTTAAAGTTTGGTAATAACGGTAGAAGATGTACATCTTGTATCTTGTATCTTGTTGTTTCTTAAATCAGTTAATACAATTTATTCATGCATAAAGGCTGTTTTTTCAAACAGTTTTTCTTTTCAATAATATTTGTTAGTTGCTCCCTTTTCGATTACGTCACCCCATGGTACAAAATTAAAACCTATCCCATACTGACTCCGCGCTTCCACGCGGCGTCAATAACTAGGAAAAAATGTGAAAAATGCTCAGCATGTGCAATTTCTCCTTTTACCACCATATTTTTTAAAGACGTCTACTGCAAAGTCGCCCATAGAATACGTCTGTAAGTGGGAAAGGGTGAAGACATATGACGATAAAATGTTGACATCAAACTAAATATGTAAACGATCGCATTGACATTTCTTGTAGTCGCGTTGGCGAAAATATGCATTAAAGCTTATATATAACTGGAAACGCTCAGTCTAACCAGAGCCTTCACTTGCACTGATTGCGTTACTGTATTATAAGTATAAATGTACGCACAGACAAAGAGCTAGAAGAATAGCCATGATGCATCAATCGCTATGGGTTATTTTGTATTACTAAACCTGAGATATTCTGGACGTGATCTAAACGAATAATTCGGGAACAATTACGGAGAAAAAATGGTCTTCATGCAACTTCGTACAGTGAAAGACTGATGTGATCCTTTAAAACGCACAGCATCCAAAGAGCTTGCACACAAATCTGCACAGAGTAAGATGACACTCATATGTAGCTACATACAATGGAGAAAAAAAGAACAGCCCAATTCATAGATCCGATCATCCTCGGTACCCAGACTATTCATAAAGGATGAGATCCGATATGCAAATGGATGCAATTTTTGAGCCAATCAAAATATTGATATGTTCTGTCTAGTATACTCGATTGCGAACGCGTTTTCTGTAACACAAACAAAATTCGTGTGATGCAAGAGAACCGGGTAGTTTTTAAAATGCGATCTCGGATATATGTATTGGTAAAGCGCCTCTGCCCCTTTATATAATGTCACTAGTTAAATGAAGCTTCTGACAAAGAATTAGGACCGTCGTCCATCTAGTTGCATTACTATACTTATTTCTTTAAAAATAAGAAATGCAATTTGCTTTTTATGTAACACCAACGTCAACGTGGTGTAGTGGTTACAACGTCCGCCTAAGAGCCAGCAGCCAGGGTTTGAACCCCGGAAGGCTTATAATTAATACTTTAAAAATGGTATGTCAGGTTTCAATATGTACACAATTGAAGAGATTACCGGTCCGGTTAGCTCATTTGGCCGTCTATACGCTCTGCAAACCTTGAGGTCCCGGGTTCGAGCCCTGAATGGATGCATGTTGTTCTCTACTTGTGGCATTGTCCACCAACGTAGGGCCGTGACAGCTCTACTTGGCCATTCTCTCAGCGCTGTCGGTAGAATACTCCTCCTGAAAGCGAGAGGTCCTGGATTGGAGCCCAGAACTGGCTGCATGTTTTCTCTCCCAAAGACATTTGCGCCCAATAAGGGACAATAAAAGCACTGATTGGTCCGTTTTACAGCGCTTGCAGTGTATATTTAGAGATCTTTGGCAGTAAAGTTCCTAAATTCGGAGACGAGTTTCCAGTGGGTGTATAGCTCAGATCGAAAGTGTACACACTTTGAAAGATTAAATGACAGCTGTCCGGTTAGCTCTGTCGGTAGAGTAATCGCCATGACAGTGAAACGGTCCCGGCACTCAGGATCGCGGGTCGCATTACGACAGATGCATATGAGAGACACGATAAACAAAGTACAGGTAGTACTGGTTATTTATACAGGAAACGTTATAACTGAAATACTGATGAAAGCGACGTTAAGCACCACTCATATCAAACAGTCATGAATAAATCGTTATTTGAACAGCAAAGACCAGTGTGTGTCACTATATATCATAAACTGGTTCCTCGTTGAACATACATATATATGCGATAGCGTGATATCAGGGGACGTAACTAAACTATATATGAGCCGTTCCGCGAGAAAACCAACATGGTCGACTCGGATCAGCCTAAGCATGCCGTGCAGGCTAACCCGGACAGACACTTTTCACCTCCTGTGGATGTTTCTGTTTCAAGAATCATTACTCTATACCTCTATCCCCCTGAGACGGAATGTGTCAGTCCGGATTAGCCAGCGCGGATTGCGCAGTCTGGTCCGGGTCAATACATTACGCAGAGTCCATAATGTTGGTTTTGCCGTGGGACTGCTTATATATCATTGCAAACATTTATCACTGTAGTCATTTGTCGCGTGTTGCAGGAACATCACACGAAGACATATACGGGAATTCCACACCTTTGACAGTGGGAATGAAAGACAGTGGTGCATAGGTAGAGCGTTAGCTTCTCTTACCAAAGGTCACGGGTTACAATCCCGTAATGAGCGGGTTCTGTCTTTGGGTTTTTTCCACACAAACGGCGTGAGTACTGGATAAGTCTACAGGAAGCAGACATCGATGGGGATTAATTCAAGATAAAAGCTTGTTTCACAATCGATGTAAAATAAATAAGATTTAACTTACGCGTTTGGAAATTCTTCCATCTGCGGAGAAAATATATTACTGAACATCTGGATTAATACCAAATTAATAGTCCTACATAAAGACTTAGCACCATTAGTTGTATACTTAGTTTAGTTAGACGCTATTGATGGCTGGGATAGGTGTTCAAATTGCTAATTAAATTCGAAGACCGATGGTCGACCTTGATATTCAAGGTCTGTGATCATATTGTTAAATAAAATCGAACACCGATAGCCGAGCTCGGTATTCCATGTTCGGTACGCTGTACAAAATTGAAACACTGATGACTGATGACCGATGACTGATCATACATAACACTTCTTTGAATACTTGTTTATATGAGGGGTGCTTCTAGGAAAATTAACATCATCGTAATTATTACAGGCATGGAAAAAGATCTGCATGTGCATCTATTCAAAACGATATAAATGGATACTGCTGAATCCTTTCGCTGCCAAAGGCAATTAAAAGCTGTTGCAAAGAATGTAGATTCAGGTGAGACAGCTCATTAAGAGCTGTCTCTCCTGAAATCTGCATTGTTTACCACTTTAACTTTAAAATTTACCAAATTTCCAGTGGGACGAAAATTCGAGTTGTCCAATTCTAAACATGGTCGACTTTTTGTAATTCGGGAGTGAAAGGGTTAAAAACAATCTTTTCTTGAACGCTACTATGACTAATTAACGAACAGTACAGAGCAAGATTTGACTCGGTGGATCCGCCGCTGGTTTATCTTAATATAAAAGTGTCTACACTAGTCGCATATAACTGTCGGTTAATTTTCACATAGCAGTGCAAATGTTTGGACCTTTAAGAGATATTTTACCGACCGATTTTCTTTTGACGCGATAGCCCTATCAAAAACCACCAACAGCTGTATTTGATAGACTCAGATCAAATAACGATATTTTTATTGACACTCGAAGTGGCTGTTCTGTGTTTATTATCTTCAAATATGTAAGTGTGTTCAGGTGTTCGTAATAATACGATAGTAACGAAAATGTGCAAAACACAATTTACCGCCCTACTAAATAATATAACCACCCCATCTCCACAGTTGATTATATATTTTATTCATCGAAGCGGTTTTTTTCTTTTTAACTCTTTCATTGCCGAATTTAACAAAGTCGAATCTACCATGTTGAAAATTGGATCATTCCATTTTTCGTCCAACAGGAAATTTGATAAACTGTAATGTCTAAGTGGCAAACAATGCATAGTTTAGGAGAGACAGCTCGTCTCACCTGAATCTGCATTGTTTGCGCAAGCCTTTAAATGCCTTTGGCAGCGAAAGAGTTAATGTCGGAGTATCTAGTCTGTAAATGCAATCAAAGCAAGGCAAGAAAAATCAAAGTACTGAAAGGACTAACATGCGGGGGTTGTTGGCTCTAGAGTGTTAACAAGATTTTCCTTCAATTTGACCTAGTGACCTACTTTTTGACCCAACATGACCCATGTTAGAACTTGACCTAGATATCATCAAGAAAAACATTCCGATAAAGTTTCAACATGCTCAAGCTAAAAATGCAGTATCAAGAGTGTTAACAAGATTTCCTTCAATTTGGTCTAGTGACCTAGTTTTTAACCCGGCATGACCCATATTTAAACTTGACCTAGATATCATTAAGATAGAATTCTGACCAAATTTCAAGCTGCTGTAGCCAAAAAAGATGCTTCTACATAGTTAACAAGATTTTCCTTCAATTTGGCCTAGTGACCTAGTTTCTGACCCAATGTGACCTATATTCAAACTTGACCTGGATATCATTAATACAAACATTCTGACAAAGTTTCAACATGCTCAAGTTGAAAATTGCGGCCTCTAGAGTGTTAACAAGATTTTCCTTCAATTTGACCTAGTGACCTATCTTTTGACCCATCATGACCCATGTTCGAACTTGACCTACATATCATCAAGATAAACATTCTGATAAAGTTTCAACATGCTCAAGTTGCAAATAAGGCCTCTAGAGTGTTAACAAGATTTTCCTTCAATTTGACCTAATGACCTAGTTTTTGACCTCAAATGGCCCAGTTTCGAACTTGTCCAAGATTTGATGGAGATGAATGTTCTGATAAACTTTCATGAAGATCCGATGCAAAATGTAGCCTGTAGAGTGTTAACAATGGAAAATGTTGACGATGCACGACAGCCGTATTTCAGTAATTTTCATTGCAGGGATTTTCTCAAAAGGTTTTTGAGCTACCCGCTTTTAAGCTACTCGTTTTCCATACATTCAAAAAGAAACATTTAAGATCCTTATGTCTAACTTAAATTTGTAAATTATGTATACAACTTCATGGATTAAAACTTTACACTGTGTACGTTTACTTTGTATAATGTGCATACTGTTTAGCTTGTTGTCAAAAGTATTTAACTGATCCCTGGACAATCAAGAAAAATTGTCCATTTTGAAACAAAAGAGGGCAGCACAAAAAAATTACAAATTTACACTTCCTGAAAGCTGAGCATGACAATATACGGAGGTATTCAGCATAGCTGAATCCCCCGCATAAAAATCACACAAGCTACACTTGTACATGTATATACAAAAGACGTTATCTAAACAAATGGTTCATATTGATTACTAATTCTTAATCAATTAATCTAACTGTTATATGTTAGATCGATGATATGTTTGTATATATTTATTACACTTCCATAACTGTTCATTCAAAGTATCTATATATTTGACGAATTAGCTTACATATACTTTATGCATTTCTATAGTTGTATTTTCTTGGTCTTCGTATAGCAAAGACCCGGTAGCTCAGTCGGAATCGACGCGGGCTATTAATACAGAGGTTGTGAGTTCGAACCCCAGCTCAGGAAAAATTCTCTACGACAATTGACAAAAGTCGCTGTGACAAGCGTCATTCGTCTACCACCAATGGGCTTACAGTCTATGTGGAAAAGCAGCCAGTTGCTTGAAAAGTCTGTTGTCGATTATATATATGTATATATTTCTTACACTTCCCACATCTGTTCATCCGAAGTATATAGATATTTGTCGAATTAACTTACAGATACTTGTGGATATAATTGTCTTAACTTGATCATCGTATTATGAATTATATTATTAATATGTATCTAAAAACTATAATTATAGCTTTGTATATTAGGTCTTTCAAATGGAAGAAAGTCAGTAAAACACTTAATATCATTAATATTCTTTAATTATCAGAAAGTCAGTAAAACACTTTATATCATAAATAGAAAGTCAGTAAAGCAATAATTTAAGAGTATTTGATAATTAAAAAGTATTAATGATATAAAGTATAATTATAGCGTTCCTGAATAAAACGATCTTGATACTGAATGTTACAATTTATACCAATTATTGGCGATTTCTGTAAATGATTCTTGTTCTTGTTCTCGTTTTAACTGTTGTCTTTTTACCATAACTAGAGGTATTTACTTTATATCATTATATTATTATATATTGATTATTAAAGAGTTTTAATGATATAAAGTATTTACTGACTTTCTACATAATATACAAAGTTGTTAGAGGTATTTACTTTGTACAAGTCAGGCTCCAAATCATGCAATGTAACACGTCGCATATCGAGGGTTTGGTGCAAAACGGTTGTAACTCGAATCACAGGGACTTGCTCCTCTAAAAATACATATTACCCTATCTATGCATATATGTTAATATATATGCATAGATAGGGTAATATCTATTTTTAGAGGAGCAAGTCCCTGTGCTCGAATCGGTATTTTTTTACCAAGATTAATCACCCCGCTATAAAGTCTTCACAAGCGTTAAATCATTTTTCTTGGTAAACAATGGAAATTTAGGTGCCATTGCTCGTTCTGAGCAATGGCACCTAAATTTGCATTGTTTACAAAGGGGTCAAAATTGCCCCTAAACCAGGGTTTTCTAAATAGGATTTGAGTTACAACCGTTTTGCACCAAACCCTCGATATGTATATTTATTTCTTCTACAAAGATTACATATGTTTTACTTGTCTTTGAAATACTTTTGTGATATGAGACAACCCATGAGAAAAACAGCAATGTGGTCAAATTTGACATTTTAACATCTTTACTTTTTTCTGAATCTATAAGTTGATATAGGTGATGTTAATGATACCAACTCCATGGTAATGTGATACTTATAAGTCAAGAAATCTTTTCTTAAGAAAACAAGTCATACTGCTGGTCGTGACGTCGATTTACTTATATATACTTTCTCAACGAGCAAATATGACTATTTTTAAATACGTTGTGCATGATATATGCTTAGTTACCTCACATGTAGAATCTGTTAGCAACTCAAAAGTTCGGTTTACGTTATATTCTACTCGAAATCATATGGCTGGTTTAAGCTTTTGTTAACAAGAAAGAATATGTTGGTGTAAAAAGGGTTTATAATATAAGACATGTTATTATGAAAACAGTAATCATGCTTTTATTTCCTAGTTGGCTCTCGATATGTTCCGGATTTTTCAGGGTCTCTATTATAATTATCTCCTCGCGTTACGGTATCCGTATGTCTGACGCTCAATCGTTAGACACTGGGCGGGAAGGACCTCTGGCAGAACATCAGGTTGGAGTCCATGCTCCGGATCACATCACTCACCAACTGTACACTGATCTCTACATCATCAGGACACTTCTTTATAAAAACAAAAAAATCTGCCCGGGATAACCCTGTTGAAATCTCAGAAAGACAAAGTAAAATGCTTATGCTGTCATGGCAAAACATTCATAGAAAGAACATCCTTCATAGAAATGTTATTTGATTGATCAAAGTTACCACTTTAACCGGAGAATACCCCCCCCCCCCCCCCCCCCCCCCCCCCCCCCCCCCAACAAAAAAACAACAAAATAACCCAACAACCTCACGTATTTCATTAATATGTGATCAAAATATATAATTGATTTGCTAAACCAAATATGAATTGCATGTTTAAGGATAATGTAATGATCCTTCAAAACACAAATTAACACGAGTCATTGTATGCACACTAAAACAAACATGAATTATATATACAATAATATCGAATGCGGATAGAGTGTTTTCTCGTCGTCCTGTTGGATTTGGTTGATTGATTGTGGTTTAACGCCGTTTTCAACAATGTTTCAGTCATATGACGGCGGCCAGTTCACCTTGACTACCCATGTGTTTCCTGGTTTTCTCTCACAAGTACAATGTATTCCACACAACAGTCTTTCCAAGCAACTGGCTGCTTTTCCACATAGACTGTTAGCCCATTGATGGAAGACGAATGACGATTGTCGCATTGACTGTTATCACATGTAGGTAAGAATGAACTCCGCAACCGGGGCTCGGATTTGGAATGTCTCTACAGGAGACGATTTATTATGGAATTATGAGGAAAAGAGAGATGACAAATAGGAGCGACTTCTTTTTTATCTTAACATATGACACTACTCAAATCTTAACTGCTAATTTTCCAGTCATTTTTTTCTCGGATAATTACAAATCAATTGGTTAATGTTAAATAATTACTTAAATTCAATAATACGTTCGAATAACGTTTGAAATAATATATGTCAAAAAACTTATTAACTTAAATTTAATGTTTAACCTTTCTCACTAACACTTAATACACGAGAACAAACGGTAAAATTAATTAGAAAAAAAGAGTTGGGTGTGATGGTCGCCTTTGCTTGATGTAATTCATCTGATCCCCTAAATTGACAACTTATGGGAAACATCAAACAGTCAGACATGGACGATAATGAACGAGTCCATATGGAAATAAGTGTAAAGAATGGAGGAGCTGATCAGCAGTTTGCCACACAATTGTGTTTTTAATCTGCCCGCTGTAAAGTCGTAAGCAAATGTTTTAAAACAACGTAATACAGCTTTAAAAGTAATGGAATTTCACCTTTAAACGATCGACATTCACGACAGATAACCGATAAATTTAATTATCAAAGTTTATTACAATCGGTGGGAAACCTAAGCACGTGATTGTTCGACTTTGATCAATCAACACAAATTAATAAGGACGACATGACTGTCAACAAACATTACATTAGTTATAAATTCCTTTAGGTCTGACATTTACGCAACAAAGAAAACCACAAAGATTGAACTGGTTTGGTATGGTTTATCGATAGGTCATTGCTATGAGGCTAATGAGACAATTGTCTCCATGTTCTTGCTTTTAAAGGCAGTTTATCTGGAAAACACATGGGCAAACATTAAAAATACGTTTCGGAAAACTGAATATAGAATTTGATTCAGATTGAGAAAAAAATATTCGACAAAAAGGAGAAATATTTCTCTTTATCCTTTATGCTCATCCATGGAATTTCCCATATTGAGCTATACGGTTTTTTAATATCGTTTACTACAGATATGTGTATGAAGGAATCTGGTTCAAGTCACGTCAGCGAAACCTGGGTCTAGTTACATCTGTCAGTAGTGAAGACTCGGGGCAAGCCTGTGGATTAGAACAAAAGACAATTAATAAGCCACTTCCCATATATCCCAACTATAATCTGCAGACGACTTAGAAAATATATAATGAAACGACAGGAAATGTCTTTAATTAAGTGATGAATTATTACTGAAATGAGTTTAATTCATTGTGGCAAGAGGAGTAATTGTTCATTATGAGCAATCTTATTATTTTGTCATAATAGTTTTAAAGACGCGACTGCTGCAGAAGCGTCGGCAAACTTATGTATATGGGAAAGGATTAAACTAATAATAATGATAAAAAGAATACACAATTTAAATACCCTCCAACAAAAAACGTTTTCAGCCGGCGTGTCATAAGTCATCTTAGACAACGAAAAGGGTAAGAGAACACACGCTTGAATTCTCAAAGTCCTCCGAGTTTTGGAAGTGGCTAAGGGTTAGTAATGCTAATATTATTCACATGGAGGGAGATTGTTTATTTACAGGATGTCAGACTAATTTTCACACGTACATAAATCATATTTTGATGTATAATTGTTAAAAATCTAACATGGAATGATGCATATGCCAACATCAAAACTTCTCCCACCTGCTTTTTTTATTACGTCTGTCAGAAGGGAAAATGACCACAGAATGGTTTAACGTTTCGAAATCAACCGAATCACACGATCAAGAAACTGTATATAAATAATTTAACCCTTTCCGCTCATATAGACGCTTTCTGACGCCTCGCAGACGCTTTTTGAAAACATAGTGACAAAAGAAGAAATTGCTCAAAACGAGCAATTTCTCCTTTTGCCACAATGTTTCCACTTTTTAGTCATAGGTTATCCATTCAAATATAGAGATTTCTAAGTCGTCTGCTTGCAGAATTGTCGTATGAGGAAAGGGTTTACTATATAGCAAGAACAAACCGCCTGGACAAACCTTTACCGCACGCGACACATTCAGACGCATCTGCAACAGACAGCTCTGAAAATGAGCAAGTTCACCTTTGTCACAATGTTTTCCGTTTATTAAATACTTCTATTTTCATTTACAATGATATTCCATAACTTTATCTCGATGTCTTCAGCAGATGTAATGCATGTGGGAATGAAATGGAATCAAAGCTGGGGACGTCATAGGAAAACATATCCCGATACGAACGAATTGAAGTTTAAGGGCCGTTTTCAATGGTGTTCGGTTATATCACGTCGGGTCTGTACACCTAACGTCTGTTTCCAGGCCTTCGTTTAGCCCTTTTGGTGGAAGACAAATGACGCTTGTCACAATAACTTCTGTCAATCATCGTAAACAACGAAAATCCGAGTCGGGTTTCGAAATTATGACCCCTGGATAGATAGCCCTCGTCGTTAGCGATTTAACTTTCACGGCCCAAACTCAAATATTTAGACTTTGCCTTTTCGAAAATTTACACTTAGTGTGTGT
>JASEVX010001162.1:0-22078 GCA_031761405.1 Serripes groenlandicus
GGCATAAAGCCATTTGGCGAGCAGCTATTGCTTTCTCTCTTCAATTCAATCAGCGAACCAGGGCCATCACGGCCCTCTTGTTTTTTTTTCTCTGACCTAAAACCAGAATACAGCTGGTGTTTTATTTCAGACTTCTGTGGTTACTCAGTAGACATTAAAGGAGATATTTCAAGTGCTGCATTTTAAGCTTGGATCAAAATTTGTGTACGTAAGGCTGTGTTGACTGGAAATAGTTACGTACACACGATTTTTTTGATCCCACTTTTTTCATGCGATATGCTTTCGATGGCGAGACAATGGTTTTACAATAAGAAAGTTTGTTCCATCGGGAAATGTTCTATCACTTTCATGGCACTAAAAACCTCAAATAAAGACCAAATGGATGCGCACAATGAAACTTGTAAAAAAAATTCCCGTTTTTCCTCTCAAGAAAATGTCAAATGTACTGACATTTAAAACATTTTTAATCATTATTTTTGTACTGGTGGAATAAAATATACATATTTTTGTCTAAATAAAGTATTGATATGTTCAAAATCCAACATCTTTGTTTTTTAGCTCTACTGGCCAAAGGCCAGAAGGGCTTATGTCGTGGCGATTTGTCCGTCGTCCGTGCGTGCGTCCGTGCGTCCTTAAACAATTTCTTGTTAACACGATACAGTCTTTACTTTTGATTGTATCTCAACCAAACTTATACAGTAGTTAGATATCCATGAGAGCTCGGTTCCTTTCGAAAACCAGCCAGATCCGCCCATGTATGACTGGATTATGGCCCTTGAAATGGCCAAAATTGCTATAAAAGAGCTTGTTAACACGATACAGTCTTCACTTTTGATTGTATCTCAACCAAACTTATACAGTAGTTAGATATTCATGAGAGCTCGGTTCCTTCGAAAACCAGCCAGATCCGCCCATGTATGACTGGATTATGGCCCTTGAAATGGTCAAAATTGCTATAAAAGAGCTTGTTAACACGATACAGTCTTCACTTTTGATTGTATCTCAACCAAACTTATACAGTAGTTAGATATCCATGAGAGCTCGATTCCTTTCGAAAACCAGCCAGATCCGATCATGTATGACTGTATTATGGCCCTTGAAATGGTCAAAATTGCTATAAAAGAGCTTGTTAACACGATACAGTCTTCACTTTTGATTGTATCTCAACCAAACTTATACAGTAGTTAGATATCCATGAGAGCTCGATTCCTTTCGAAAACCAGCCAGATCCGCCCATGCATGACTGGATTATGGACCTTGAAATGGTCAAAATTGCTATAAAAAAGCTTGTTAACACGATACAGTCTTCACTTTTGATTGTATCTCAACCAAACTTATACAGTAGTTAGATATCCATGAGAGCTTGGTTCCTTTCGAAAACCAGCCAGATCCGCCCATGCAAGACTGGATTATGGCCCTTGAAATTGTCCAAATTGCTATAATTGAGCATGTGAACACAATAGAGGCTCCATTTACTATCTGATCTTCACCAAACTTAGATAGTAGTTAAATACTGATTAGAGCTTGGTTCCTTTTGAAAACCAGCCAGATCCGCCAATGCAAGACTGGATTATGGCCCATGAAATTGTAAAAATTACTATAATACAGCTTGTGAAAACAAAAGAGCCCCCATTTACTATCCGATCTTCACCATACATACATGCTCTGGATTGAAAATGACCAAAGAACCATACCAGTAGAGCATATGCCCTCATGGGCCTCTTGTTCATCATGGTTTAATGCAATTGACAGGAAAAGTAAGCAAGCTTCACAATAGCAAGTTTTGACCCATATGTATTTAGTCTGGTCGTTGAATACTAACTATATTGACGCTTCTCGGAATTTAAGGTATACATATAACCGAGTTAAATGTCATTTGAAGGTCAATCGTGAGTAGAACAACAAATCCAAAATCCGCAAATTTCCGCTTTGGGAATTATTTTTATAACTATTAACAATATTTGCACATTGTATATTTTGTGTAGTTTTATTTGTTTTATTTGTCTAATTGAAATAAAATTGACATAGGAAAGTTTGCAACAGAAGTTTTTCTTTGGTGTTAGTCTAGAAATTATCATCAAAAGGAACTTGCATAAAATCTGCAAAAATCAAATATATATACTTTCGAAAAATTTGTTAAAGAAATTCGGATAATAGGTATTATCCGAATATTGGGTCATTGTTGTGTAAAATGTTAGATACACATTGAATCTATTGGGGTTTTGCATATGGTATATTCGAACTAAATCACACTAAAACACTTGACTTTGTCAAACACTCGAAGAACTAAATGAAACACGCATGTGTGGAGCATTAATACGGGTGAGGGTTTGGGGTCTGAGGGTGCAGGTTGTTCTCGTCTACCTGTCAAATGAATGAAATAGATAAGACCTATCGTTCTAACCTCATCCATTCAATTTAATTTGGACAACAAATGGATTTGACTAGAGAGTATAAGATCTAGAAATGGAAGGGTGCTGGTGGTCGATGGTTCGATCTCTTACCAGGTCATTTCGGCTCGATGAAGTAACGAAAGTGTCTTGTTTAGGTGTTGATTTTCGATGGCGGGTTCGAACATTTGCGTTTAGCTCAACATTAAAGTTAATTAAAGAAAACAATTCTTACTATTTTTGCTGAATAAGACGTCCAAATGACCTTATTTTTTTACAGTATTCTAATTGTTCATATTTTAAGCAACCATTTCTAAAAACTACGGATTTTTAGCTCACCTATGCACGAAGTGCAAGGTGAGCTATTGTGATCACATTTTGTCCGGCGTCCGTCCGTCGTGCGTCGTCAACATTTGAGCTTGTTTACACTCTACAGGCTACATTTTGCATCCAATCTTCATGAAATTTTATCAGAACGTTCATCTCCATAAACTCTTGGACAAGTTCGAAACTGGGCCATATGAGGTCAAAAACTAGATCACTAGGTCGAATTGAAGGGAAATCTTGTTAACACTCTGGAGGCCACATTTTCAACTTGAGCATGTTGAAACTTTATCAGAATGTTTGTCTTGATGATATGTAGGTCAAGTTCAAACATGGGTCACGTCGGGTCAAAAAGTAGGTCACTAGGTCAAATTGAAGGAAAATCTCGTTAACACTCCAGAGGCCGCAATTTTTGCTTCAGCAGTTTGAAATTTTGTCAAAATGTTTGTCTTAAAAATATCTAGGTCAAGTTCGAATATGGGTTATGCTGATTCAAAAACTAGGTCACTAGGTCAAATTGAAGGAAATTCGTGTTAACACTTTTGATGCGGCATTTTTCGCTTCAGCAGCTTGAAATTTGGTCAGAATGTTTGTCTTAAAGATATCTAGGTCAAGTTCAAATATGAGTCATATTGGGTCAGAAACTAGGTCACTAGGCCAAATTGAGGGAAAATCTTGTTAACTCTGTAGAAGCCGCATGTTTTGCTTCAGCGGCTTGACATTTGTTCAGAATGCTGAGCTGAATGATATCTAGGCCAAGTTCGAATGTGGGTCATGCCGGGTCAGAAACTAGGTCACTAGGCCAAATTGAGGGAAAATCTTGTTAACACTGTAGAAGCCGCATGTTTTGCTTCAGCAGCTTGAAATTTGGTCAGAATGTTTGTCTAAATGATATCTAGGCCAAGTTCGGATATGGGTCATGCCGGGTTAAAAACTAGGTCACTAGGCCAAATTGAAGGGTAATCTTGCTAACACTCTTGATACTGCATTTAAAATTTCAGCATGATAAAACTTTATCAGAATGTTTTTCTTGATGATATGTAGGCAAAAATCGAATATGGGTCATGCTGGGTCAAAAAATAGGTCACTAGATCAAATTGAAGGAAAATCTTGTGAATTCTTTGGATGCGGCATTTTTTGCTTTAGCAGCTTGAAATTTGGTCAGAATGTTTGTCTGAATTATATCTAGGTCAAGTTCGAATATGGGTCATATTGGATCAGAAACTGGGTCAATAAAGGAAAATATTGTTCAAACTCCAGAGGCCGCATTTTTACTTTGAGCAAGTTGAAACTTTGTCAGAATGTTGTCTTGATGATATCTAGTCCATGTTGGAATATGGGTCATATGAAGGAAAATATTGTTAACACTGTGGAGGTTGCATTCAGAATAATTGTCTTGATGTGTTTTGCATTGCAGTACATTGTATAATTAAGGTGAGCGATCCAGGGCCATCATGGCCCTCTTGTTTAATATTCAATTTTAAACCTGACACTATACCAAACTCGAGTTAAAGTGTAAATCAAAGATATAAAGGATTTTAAGAAATATTAAGAACTTTTCTGGTATATTGCCTTTGAAAATTGTTTAACTATTAATGCCACTGTAAAGCCGTTAAACCCATTTTACATGAAATTATGGTAAATAATATCTGAAGCCTTTTCAAATTCGTCGAAAAATAACAGTCCTGGTTTATTTTTATTATTGAGATGATTTACACATTCTTGAATAATTCTTATTTTTTCGTGTACATAATTCAGAATCTTTAAATATGGGAATGTCTGAGTTAATAAGACAAGAATTTTACGGGTTTTAGTATCACATTCTTAGCAATAAACATGCCCATGTATTGTTGTATCATCTCCGGTATACATGCTTTCATTCTGAGAATCAGCCATATATTAAGGGTCACTATTTATGTCTTTCCATATTAGGATCTGGTGATAATCTCTCAATTTAGTTGCTGCGAATGTAGGAGGCAACAATTCTGCGGAAACTTCAGACAGGATACTTCTTTCTCGAAAACTTATCTAGTCTTAGTCTGTCTAGACCTTAATGACGGTTACTTCTATTAATACATATCAATCACTGTTCTCGGTCAGACAAACGGGCCGATAAATGGAAGGGCTGACAGACGGAAATACAAATGGCCAGACGTCAGAGATGTGAAACCTAAGTGTGTCTGTCTGCCTTACATACAGATGACAAACACTTGAGAGAACCATCAGAACATTAATGTTAACGCCGTATAAATAGCTTGCTTTAATATATATATAGGTGCTACCTATTTACGAAAAAACGCAAGATAATTATAAACAAAAATTAAAGCCCATACTTTGGCCATAAAAAAGGATTTTTAAGTAATTGACTAGACAATAATAATGTTAATGTCATGTGTCTTGCATTATCAAAACACTTTTGCAATTCGTATTGCTGTCGTCTATTATTACGAACAGAAAATAATAAAGTAAAGACTTTCAGAAAATCAAGGAATACATTTATAATGAACGAGGTTAAAACATGAGGGCCAAGATGATCCTTAATCGATCACCTGCATTATGGTAAAGAAGCAAATAGATCAGCCCTTTTCTGATGCCACCTGGCGACTGCCTTTTTCAAGCAGTCAATATGACTGGAACAAATTATGTAAGGGGTCACATTTCTGCTAAACCCTTTCCCTATTAGAGACGGTTTCTGAGGCCTATGTAACGATTTAGGAAAAGATTGTCGCAACAAGAACAATTGCTCCTTATGAGAAAGTTATCCTTTTGCCACAATGTTTGATAAATAATTATACTTTGAATGATTGAGTCATGTATAGGAATTTGGGGTCTTTCATGTTGATACCACTTCTTTGCGTGAAACGACGTCGCTCCATTGACGTTACGCCAAGATGAAGTGCAACGGAAATGACGTCACGTCCTTCTTTGGCTACGATACAGTCAAAATTTAGTTTCGGGCGTAGAAGGCTAATGCTGTCTTTTTTTTGACGAACGGGAAAACATATTTCTTATAGATTTCCATTTATTTTTAACTTTTCGTACAAATGTTAATTCCAGCACTTTAATGATCTTAAATATCGATTTTAACAAAAATGATTAAAAAGACGACAATAATTTTCAATCCGTGTTTTTTTGCTCATTTTATACATACCCAAAATACCCATTTTAAAAAAAATGATTAAAAAGCCGACAATAATTTTCAATCTGTGTTTTACGTCTGCTTTTTATACATATCCAAAAATGGTTTCATTTCAGAAAGCTTCATGGGTTATTGCAAAAAAAAAAAAAATCACGCCCGTTACCTATAAGCGAAAAAACACCATTGATGTTTGATGGTTTTTTTTCGTATTATACACAACATGCAAAATACGCAAAATTTGTTTTCTTAAACCTAATCTTTGAGAATTTTGAATGTGTTGTTCTATTGCATTTTGTGCTTATCTGACGTAAAATCGTCTTAATAACATTTATCTCAGGGGAAAAATGCTTAACAACTAGCCTACTTCGCTAGCTGGATAATTCCGAGAGTAAATATTATTATGGAGTTACTCATGGGTATTTACAACCATGTGTAGGGTCAATTTTGTTATGGAGTTACTCATGGGTATTTACAACCATTTGTAGGGTAAATTTTATTATGGAGTTACCCATGTGTATTTACAACTATTTATAGGGTCAATTTTATTATGGAGTTACTCTTGAATGTGTATTTACAACTATTTTTAGGGTAAATTTTATTATGGAGTTACTCATGTGTATTTACAACCATTTGTAGGGTCAATTTTAATATGAGTATATGTGCTACCTATTTCGGGTAAACATTTATTATATGTTGTGATCGGTGAATAATTCCCCACGAACTGCAGTTAGCCCCTTGCTTGCAGCACGATCAGTTATTTACGTCAATTACGAGTCCTACCGACCTAAGCAAAGAAAATAAAAATCATCATCAGGTTAAGTTTATATTTAACTTTAAAATATAGCTAAGATTTTACATCCATGAAAATATGATGACAGGTACAACAAGTGTCAACTTGCCCTTCATAAAGTACTTCAAATAAAACGATTCCATAATTCACGGAACTACATTTGTGACAAGCCAAACTAACGTTTCCTATAATTTCTGTCGTTTTCCTTTTGGTTCATTTAGTTTAAACTTATTTATTTTACATCGATTGTGAAACAAAAACAACAAAAAAATCCCAAAGTCAGGACCCGCTCATCACGGGACTCGAACCAGGGACCTTTGATACAAAAGGCCGACGCTCTACCTCTGCACCACTAATAGAATGACGTCATATTATGACGTCATATTACAGGAATTTGGATTTATAACTTCCAGAATGTCAAAGGTCAAAAAACCCTTACGAGTTTTATTTGAACTCGTTTTAGAAATAGAAGACGAGTGTTATTAAACGGAAATGATCACACATAAAATTACTTGTGCTCGTTCCTTTATCGAGTACGTATTATGATATTTAATTATTTTCTCTAGAAGTTTTTTTTGTTTCGATATTTTCTTTTCATCCAATCAAAACGTAGCAGAATCGTGACTGCATCGAAAAATCCATTCTGGACACAATTTTTGGAAAGACGGTATAGCAAAATTTTGCAAAGTTCATACACATTACATATTGACGGGAAACATCGTACCCGTATTATGGAGTTACTCATGTGTATTTACAACCATGTGTAGGGTCAATTTTATTATGGAGTTACTCATGTGTATTTACAACCATTTGTAGGGTCAATTTTATTATTGAGTTACGGAATCTTCTAAAAGAAATTGCGCCACTGTCCGTCAAAATAAGAAATGTTCTGCAACTTCGATATAAACATTATTTGTATTGACTGAGATTTTTTTAATATAATATTCTGGCATGTGTATCACAAGAAAACTGAATTGAAGCAAATGTGTTGTTTCTTATGTGTTTTTTTTAGCTCACCTATGCACGAAGTGCACGGTGAGCTATTGTGATCACATTTTGTCCGTCGTGCGTCGTCAACATTTGAGCTTGTTTAAAACACTCTACGGGCTACATTTTTCATCCAATCTTCATGAAAGTTTATCAGAACATTCATCTCCATAAAATCTTGGACAAGTTCGAAACTGGGCCATATGAGGTCAAAAACTAGGTCACTAGGTCGAATTGAAGGGAAATCTTGTTAACACTCTGTGGAGGCCACATTTTCAACTTGAGCATGTTGAAACTTAATCAGAATGTTTGTCTTGATGATATGTAGGTCAAGTTCGAACATGGGTCATGTCGGGTCAAAAAGTAGGTCGCCAGGTCAAATTGAAGGAAAATCTTGTTAACACTGGATTTTGTCAGAATGTTTGTCTTAAAGATATCTAAGTCATATTGGGTCAGAAACTAGGTCACCAGTCCAAATTGAGGGAAAATCAGCGGCTTGACATTTGTTCAGAATGCTGAGCTGAATGATATCTAGGCCAAGTTCGAATGTGGGTCATGCCGGGTCAGAAACTAGGTCACTAGGCCAAATTGAGGGAAAATCTTGTTAACTCTGTAGAAGCCCAATGTTTTGCTTCAGCGGCTTGAAATTCGTTCAGAATGTTGAGCTGAATGATATCTAGGCCAAGTTCGAATATGGGTCATGCCCGGTTAAAAACTAAGTCACTAGGCCAAATTGAAGGAAAATCTAGTTAACTCTCTGGATACTGTATTTTTAACTTGAGCATGATGAAACTTTATCAGAATGTTTGTCATGATTATATGTAAGTCAAGTTCTAACATGGGTCATGTTGGGTCAAAAAGTAGGTCACAAGGTCAAATTGAAGGGAAATCTTGTTAACACTGTATAAGCCGCATTTTTTGCTTCAGCAGCTTGAAATTGGGTCAGAATGTTGAGCTGAATGATATCTAGGTCAAGTTCGAATATGGAAATAAAGGAAAATATTGTTCAGACCCTGGAGGCCGCATTTTTTACTTTGAGCAAGTTGAAACTTTGTCAGAATGTTGTCTTGATGATATCTAGTCCATGTTGGAATATGGGTCATATCAGGTAAAAAAATATAGATCACTAGGCTAAATTAAGGAAAATCTTGTTAACACTGGAGGTTTCATTCAGAATAATTGTCTTGATGTGTTTTGCATTGCAGTACATTGTATAATTAAGTTTAGCGATCTAGGGCCATCATGGCCCTCTTGGTTTTAAGAGTGATTATGATTACTGACCGTCTCTTAGCTCTAGTTGGCAAAGAATTAACTATTGTAACTGTTTCTGTTTAGTATGTAGTTACAATTTGACTTAAAAAAGTGTTGCATGAGCCGGACATAAAATGTGCTGGCTCCAGACTTTATTATATGTTCGGAAAGTTTATGAGTGTTAATGTCAGATTTATAAACCATTTTGATGTGTTTGTAATTTAGAAAAGATGTATTAAAATTCAAAAAAATGTTTAACCTGGATTTTGATGAAACTATACACAAAGAAGGAACATTGTATGCAGATGTGCATGAAGCAATATAATTCT
Source organism: Serripes groenlandicus (assembly GCA_031761405.1). Lineage (NCBI taxonomy): Eukaryota > Metazoa > Mollusca > Bivalvia > Cardiida > Cardiidae > Serripes > Serripes groenlandicus. The sequence goes on from JASEVX010001162.1 coordinate 9,211, forward strand.
GTTATGTCGCTTCCAACGGGAGATCATTTAACTTAGTTCGGAGGTATCCCTTTGTGGGCTTGGACAGAGTGAACAAGGTTCTGGAGTCTTGCTTCCTTAACTTTTCGCATATAATCATGATGTATGTAATAAATCATTTCCCCTCCACCTAATATGAATACACATAAAAGGATACAAACTGGTGAAAAACGTTGCAGATGTGATATATGCACTAAATAGGGCGGTTTGAATAGGGCATAAACATAACAAACCTTTGTGGTACTAGCATTATATATTTCTGCCAAAACCTGCATCTTTTCTTAAAATAAAAGAGAACACTGAAATCTTCAATTAAGCAAATGTTTATTTAGAACTGTAAGTTCATTATAAAATAATACATAAATACAACTCAATATATATTTTAAATTAAATTCAGATGACCATATTAGTAATGAATGTACTTTGGAAAAAAAAAGATAAGTACTTGATATTCCTTTTTTACACTTAAATACGCCTAATAGTGACATTCTATCTATTAATCAATCATTATGAATATGACTTGACAAAGTTTGACTCCATTCAAATACCTAAGCAAAACATTGTTCCATCAAAATGTGACATTAGCAACATATTGTTCCGTCAAAAAATGACATTAGCAACATGGTAAAGTGTATGTTACTTTTTCTGCAAAGACTCTGGATATGTTTTTTTTTATATTCTTTATCCATTTAATAAAAAGAATTCAGGTATCCAGATAACATTATATTAACTTCAGTCTATGCTAGCTTTTTCCCAATTTTTATTATCCCCCGCTTTTTCGAAGAAAAAAAGGGGGGTTATTAATTTCGGTTTGTCCGTCTGTCCGTCCGTCTGTCTGTCTATCACACTTCGTTTCCGTGCAATAACTGCCACAAATGTGAACCTTTCTGTCTATCACACTTCGTTTCCGTGCAATAACTGCCACAAATGTGAACCTTTTTTTTTCAAACTTGGTAACAAGGTTAAATGCCTTAAGGGCTAGGCCAAGTTCGATCGTCACTTTCGGCTGACTTTATTTAGTGGAGTTATGGCCCCTTATTTAACACAAAATGTCGTTTCATGCTGTTTCCGTGCAATAACTGCCACAAATGTGATTTTTTTTTTTCAAACTTGGTAACAAGGTTAAATGCCTTAAGGGCTAGGCCAAGTTCGATCGTCACTTTCGGCGGACTATATTTGGTGGAGTTATGGCCCCTTATTTAACAAAAAAAGTTGTTTCTTGCTGTTTCCGTGCAATTACTGCCACAAATGTAAACCGTTTTCTTTCAAACTTAGTAACAAGATTAAATGCCTTAAGGGCTAGGCCAAGTTCGATCGTCACTTTCGGCGGACTTTATTTGGTGGAGTTATGGCCCTTTATTTAACAAAAAAAGTTGTTTCTTGCTGTTTCTGTGCAATAACTGCCACAAATGTGAACCGTTTTTTTTCAAACTTGGTAACAAGGTTAAATGCCTTAAGGGCTAGGCCAAGTTCAATCGTCACTTTCGGCGGACTTTATTTAGTGGAGTTATGGCCCCTTATTTAACACAAAATGTTGTTTCATGCTGTTTCCGTGCAATAACTGCCACAAATGTAAATATTTTTTTTTCAAACTTGGTAACAAGGTTAAATGCCTTAAGGGCTAGGCCAAGTTCGATCGTCACTTTCGCCGGACTATTTTTGGTGGAGTTATGGCCCCTTATTTACGAAAAATGTCGTTTCTTGCTGTTTCCATGCAATAACTGCCACAATTGTGAACCGTTTTCTTTCAAACTTAGTAACAAGGTTAAATGCATTAAGGGCTAGGCCAAGTTTGATCGTCACTTTCGCCGGACTTTATTTGGTGGAGTTATGGCCCTTTATTTAACAAAAAAAGTCGTTTCTTGCTGTTTCCGTGCAATAACTGCCACAAATGTGAACCATTTGTTTTCAAACTTGGTAACAAGGTTAAATGCCCTAAGGGCTAGGCCAAGTTTGATCGTCACTTTCGGGGGACTTTATTCGGTGGAGTTATGGACCCTTATTCAACAAAAAATGTTATTTCTTGCTGTTTCCGTGCAATAACTGCCACAAATGTGAACCGGTTTTTTTTCAAAATTGGTTACAAGGTTAAATGCCTTAAGGGCTAGCCCAAGTTCGATCGTCACTTTCGGTGGACTTTATTCGGAGTTATGGCCCCTTATTTAACAAAAAATGTTGTTTCTTGCTGTTTCCGTGCAATAACTGCCACAAATGTGAACCGTTTTTTTTTTCAAACTTGGTAACAAGGTTAAATGCCTTAAAGGCTAGGCCAAGTTCGATCGTCACTTTCGGCGGACTCTATTCGGTGGAGTTATGGCCCTTATTTAACAAAAAATGTTGTTTCTTGTTGTTTCTGTGCAATTACTGCCACAAATGTGAACCAGGTTTTTTCAAACTTGGTAACAAGGTTAAATGCCTTAAGGGCTAGGCCTAGTTCGATCGTCACTTTCGGTGGACTTTTTTCGGTGGAGTTTTGGTCCCTTAATTAACAAAAAAAGTCGTTTCTTGCTGTTTCAATGCAATAACTGCGGCAAAGTTTGTTTAATTTACCTTTTAATACATGTTCAATAAAAAGTCTACTGATATGTTTAAACCTAACCTCAACATTTTCCTACAATATTTCCTGCAAGCGGGGGATATAAATTTCATGAATTTGCTTGTTTGTTGCTAATGTCATAAAAGTATGTCAAAACTTCCGTTAAAATGTGACATTACCAACTTCAAATTTTATTTGATCGTTTTCCATTAACGTGCAAAGAATCAGTAATACAAAATGACTTTGAATTATTGATATACTATGGGAGTTTTTGGTGCACTTTTTTTTGGAAGATGCCTTAATCATGTGTATTTAAAACCATTTGTAGGGTAAATTTTTGTCTCGCCCACGATAGATAGCAGTCACTTTTCCGGCGACGGCGGCCGCTTTTACAAATAGCTATATCTCGGCAACCCCTGCTTGAATTTTTCTGAAACTTTGTTAGCTGTATTGTTTGGTCATGGGACATCTGTCAACGTCAAAATTTTCAGGGTCAAGGTCATAATTGTGCAGAACTTGACCTTTGTTAGGTAACTTAACCTCAAAACTTAAACTTTCTTATATCTCAGCAACCCCTGCTGGAATTCTTCTGAAACTTTGTCAGATGTATTGTTTGGTCATGGGACATCCATCAACGTCAACATTTTCAGGGTCAAAGTCATAATTGTGCAGAACTTGACCTCTGTTAGATAACTTAACCTCAAAACTTAACCTTTCTTATATCAGCAACCCTTGCTGGAATTTTTCTGAAACTTTGTCAGATGTATTGTTTGGTCATAGGACATCCGTCAACGTCAAAATATGACCTTCTTTTCAGTATAATAATATTTTCCCATGACTTATTTTAAAATTACTATGTTGTTATTTTATGTGTAAAAACTTACTATCATAATCATAGTGATTGCAATTATTTACAATTTAATGTAGTATTATTGATCACTCCTTACTTCATGTGTGAATACATATATTAAGATATATCGAGGGCTTGGCGTGAAACGGTTGTAACTTAAAACCCATTTTGAAAACCCTGGTTATGGGGGGGGAATTTTGACCCCTTTGTAAACAATGCAAATTTAGGTGCCATTGCTCAGAACGAGCAATGGCACCTAAATTTACATTGTCTACCAAGAAAAATGATTTAACGCTTATAAAGACTTTATGGCGAGTTGATTAATCTTGGTAAAAAAATACCAATTTTAGTTACAACCGTTTCACGCCAAGCCCTCGATATACACATGTAGTGAGTTTATTATTTATCATGACATGTTGATAACAATGCATTGACAGACACTTACTTTTTCACATTTTATCAACTTTACTTTCTTTTTGCATAGTGATACCATTTAATATCTGATGTTCTTAGAAGGGCGAGACACCCTCAGCCCGAGGTCTTGTATTATAGAGTTACTCATGTGTATTGACAACTATTTATTGGGTCAATTTTATTATGGAGTTATTTATGTGTATATACAACCATTTGCAGGGTCAATTTTAAAAATCTCCTGGAAAAGCACCCTACAAGAAGGACATATTTTTCTCTCCAATGACAGTTGTTCTGTGTCCATCATGAAAACCGGTATTTACTATATCTACACGCAAGTGAAATTCCGTGCCAGCAAAACAATGTAAGTACTGGCGTATTTCCGACATGCTACAACTAAAGTTTCTAAATATTAATATGATCTTAAACGGCGGAAATCAAGGTATATTTCCCCAAAGAGTGATATTCATTTGTAGCTCAGATCCAAAGATCTCATGGAATATTAACATCAAGTAAGGGCATATTTCTTTCTCAAATGGCACATGGCGTGTGTCCATCATGCATATTGGTATTTACTGTAGTGTAATTATTATTAAGCATATTCATGGCTCAAGATTAAGCACGTTTATATTTACTAGATCAACTACAACCATTTTAAACATAATCACTTTTGTTATATGAGTATGATTACGGAGACCTTATTTCGGATTGATTGATTGGGGTTTAACGCCTAATTCAACAATTTTCCAGTCACATCACGTCGGCCAGTTCACCTACATGTACTCATGTGTTTCCTGGCTTTCTCACACCAGTACTCCACACAACATATTTTCCAAGTAACTGTCTGCTTTTCCACATAGTCTGTTATCCCATTTGTGAAAGACGAATGGCGCTTATCACAGTGACTTTTGTCATAGGTCGGAAAAAATGTTGGCAGAGCTGGGATTCGAACTCACAATCCCCAGATTGACAGCCCAAGTCGTTGCCGACTAAGCTACAGGGGCTCAGCTTATTTCCGAATTTCGATGAATGCATACTATTATTTGCATAGCCATATCACCTCTCCAGGATACTCAACGACATTAATCAAATCGGATACAAATGACCAGCCATATCTGGATATTTGCTTGTCCAAAATTCTGAATTGTCACTCAGTTGTCAAATGTATGTTCTTGGTTTATATTATCTAGGGCAGTTATCGGAGAGTTTTATCTCGCCAAAACGACAGGAGGAAGTCTAAAACATATTGACAACTACAAGAAACGACACATATTTAGTGAAAGGAACACTGAATACGACGTAAGCTTGCGCTCGATCTCTAGGCTGGAATCGGGTGATAGTCTTATCGTAGGATTTCCCAGCAGCATGGCGCCGTATATGCCATCCAAACGTGGGGCACACAGGGTCATTATTTTTGGAATATAATTACATCTTATACCTTTCTCCACATTAAATCATGTGTTATAATTGTGTTTTTGATTTTTCTAGTGTTATTAATGATGTTGCACAGCCTTTATTGTGCAGGTGCATCGACACCAGTTCATATATTGGTTGTGAAAAAACTGTTACTGGTGCAATGGGCTTGCGCATGCGCCGTGTTAATCTTCTTGATCGCGCATGCGTCGTATTTTACCGTCAGCTCTTGGATATTTCCATAACAGTTCGTCACAAGACTGGTTCTCGTTCAAGTTTGCAATAGAATATTAAGATTAGTGAACCAGTCTATTTATATGAGAGTAGTTTTTTAGCTCTACTGGCGAAAGGCCAGAAGGGCTTATGTCGTGACAATTCGTCCGTTGTCCGTCCGTCCGTAAACAATTTCTTGTTAACACGATACAGTCTTTACTTTTGATTGTATCTCAACCAAACGTATACAGTAGTTAGATATCCATGAGAGCTCGGTTCCTTTCGAAAACCAGCCAGATCCGCCCATGCATGACTGGATTATGGCCCTTGAAATGGTCAAAATTGCTATAAAAGAGCTTATTAGCACGATACAGTCTTCACTTTTGATTGTATCTCAACCAAACTTATACAGTAGTTAGATATCCATGAGAGCTCGGTTCCTTTCGTAAACCAGCCAGATCCGCCCATGCAAGACTGGATTATGGCCCTTGAAATTGTCCAAATTGCTATAATTGAGCATGTGAACACAATAGAGGCTCTATTTACTATCTGATCTTCACCAAACTTAGATAGTAGTTAAATATTGATGAGAGCTTGGTTCCTTTTGAAAACCAGCCAGATCCGCCATGCAAGACTGGATTATGGCCCATGAAATTGTAAAAATTGCTATAATACAGCTTGTGAACACAAAAGAGCCTCCATTTACTATCCGATCTTCACCATACATACATGCTCTGGATTGAAAATGACCAAAGAACCATACCAGTAGAGCATAGGCCCTCATGGGCCTCTTGTTTAGCTCACCTGTCACATTGTGACAAGGTGATCGCCCTTTGTCCGTCGTGACCCACTATCAGATTCCTTCAAGCCATGTTGATTGGTCGAAAAACATGGCCGCCAGTGGGCAGGGCTATTTTGCCTTATATGGCTATAGTGAAAACTTAAAAAATCTTCTCCAAAAGTGTAAGGCCGATTTTCAAATAATTTTGTAGACATGTTCCTAGGGTGACCCTCTATCAGATTTTTTCAAGCCAAGTTGATTGGTCGGAAACTATGGCCGAAAGGGGGCGGGGCTTATATAGCTAAAGTTAAAAAAAAAATCAGGTGAGCGATCCAGGGCCATCATGGCCCTCTTGTTCTAATTTATTTTCCCAGTTAAGTGATGAGCAAGTATCTATCTCACGTCCAAAGTAAACTCCTAACGATTTTATTGGACCGATATGCCAAGACATATCCCCAATTTGATCTACATTATGTATACTACATCCTATCCACATTCCCTCAGTCTTATTTTTGTTAAGTTCCAAACCGGAGTAGTTGCCAAAAGTATTCACAATGTTTAGTGCGGAGACAATGTCGTTTCTATTTTTCAAAAATAAAGTTGTGTCATCAGCTAGTTGAGAACTTTTGATCGAATGTGCTTCACTAGCAGTAGGTTTTATTTCTATACCAATGATATTATCTGAATTTCTTACATTAAGAGCGAGACCTTCAGCTGCAATGATGTACAGTAGAGCAGAGATCGGACAGCCTTGTCTAATCCCTTTCGTTAACCTGAATATTTCCAATCTATATCTATTATTAAAAATACACAAATTTCTCCAAAACTTTGAAAAGAAAATCCCACTCTATCGTATCAAACGCTTTTCGAAAATGGAAAAATAGTATTGCACCTTCAATTTGACAATGTTCTGCATAATCTATGATATCTTGTATCTGTCGTATGTTGTATTAAAAAAAATGATTAAAAAGACGACAATAATTTTCAATCCGTGTTTTTTTGCTCATTTTATACATACCCAAAATACCCATTTTAAAAAAAATGATTAAAAAGCCGACAATAATTTTCAATCTGTGTTTTACGTCTGCTTTTTATACATATCCAAAAATGGTTTCATTTCAGAAAGCTTCATGGGTTATTGCAAAAAAAAAAAAAAATCACGCCCGTTACCTATAAGCGAAAAAACACCATTGATGTTTGATGGGTTTTTTTCGTATTATACACAACATGCAAAATACGCAAAATTTGTTTTCTTAAACCTAATCTTTGAGAATTTTGAATGTGTTGTTCTATTGCATTTTGTGCTTATCTGACGTAAAATCGTCTTAATAACATTTATCTCAGGGGAAAAATGCTTAACAACTAGCCTACTTCGCTAGCTGGATAATTCCGAGAGTAAATATTATTATGGAGTTACTCATGGGTATTTACAACCATGTGTAGGGTCAATTTTGTTATGGAGTTACTCATGGGTATTTACAACCATTTGTAGGGTAAATTTTATTATGGAGTTACCCATGTGTATTTACAACTATTTATAGGGTCAATTTTATCATGGAGTTACTCTTGAATGTGTATTTACAACTATTTTTAGGGTAAATTTTATTATGGAGTTACTCATGTGTATTTACAACCATTTGTAGGGTCAATTTTAATATGAGTATATGTGCTACCTATTTCGGGTAAACATTTATTATATGTTGTGATCGGTGAATAATTCCCCACGAACTGCAGTTAGCCCCTTGCTTGCAGCACGATCAGTTATTTACGTCAATTACGAGTCCTACCGACCTAAGCAAAGAAAATAAAAATCATCATCAGGTTAAGTTTATATTTAACTTTAAAATATAGCTAAGATTTTACATCCATGAAAATATGATGACAGGTACAACAAGTGTCAACTTGCCCTTCATAAAGTACTTCAAATAAAACGATTCCATAATTCACGGAACTACATTTGTGACAAGCCAAACTAACGTTTCCTATAATTTCTGTCGTTTTCCTTTTGGTTCATTTAGTTTAAACTTATTTATTTTACATCGATTGTGAAACAAAAACAACAAAAAAATCCCAAAGTCAGGACCCGCTCATCACGGGACTCGAACCAGGGACCTTTGATACAAAAGGCCGACGCTCTACCTCTGCACCACTAATAGAATGACGTCATATTATGACGTCATATTACAGGAATTTGGATTTATAACTTCCAGAATGTCAAAGGTCAAAAAACCCTTACGAGTTTTATTTGAACTCGTTTTAGAAATAGAAGAAGAGTGTTATTAAACGGAAATGATCACACATAAAATTACGTGTGCTCGTTCCTTTATCGAGTACGTATTATGATATTTAATTATTTTCTCTAGAAGTTTTTTTTGTTTCGATATTTTCTTTTCATCCAATCAAAACGTAGCAGAATCGTGACTGCATCGAAAAATCCATTCTGGACACAATTTTTGGAAAGACGGTATAGCAAAATTTTGCAAAGTTCATACACATTACATATTGACGGGAAACATCGCCGGCTTTGCCGTCGATTTGTTTACCCGTATTATGGAGTTACTCATGTGTATTTACAACCATGTGTAGGGTCAATTTTATTATGGAGTTACTCATGTGTATTTACAACCATTTGTAGGGTCAATTTTATTATTGAGTTACGGAATCTTCCAAAAGAAATTGCGCCACTGTCCGTCAAAATAAGAAATGTTCTGCAACTTCGATATAAACATTATTTGTATTGACTGAGATTTTTTTAATATAATATTCTGGCATGTGTATCACAAGAAAACTGAATTGAAGCAAATGTGTTGTTTCTTATGTGGTTTTTTTTAGCTCACCTATGCACGAAGTGCACGGTGAGCTATTGTGATCACATTTTGTCCGTCGTGCGTCGTCAACATTTGAGCTTGTTTAAAACACTCTACGGGCTACATTTTTCATCCAATCTTCATGAAAGTTTATCAGAACATTCATCTCCATAAAATCTTGGACAAGTTCGAAACTGGGCCATATGAGGTCAAAAACTAGGTCACTAGGTCGAATTGAAGGGAAATCTTGTTAACACTCTGTGGAGGCCACATTTTCAACTTGAGCATGTTGAAACTTAATCAGAATGTTTGTCTTGATGATATGTAGGTCAAGTTCGAACATGGGTAATGTCGGGTCAAAAAGTAGGTCGCCAGGTCAAATTGAAGGAAAATCTTGTTAACACTGGATTTTGTCAGAATGTTTGTCTTAAAGATATCTAAGTCATATTGGGTCAGAAACTAGGTCACCAGTCCAAATTGAGGGAAAATCAGCGGCTTGACATTTGTTCAGAATGCTGAGCTGAATGATATCTAGGCCAAGTTCGAATGTGGGTCATGCCGGGTCAGAAACTAGGTCACTAGGCCAAATTGAGGGAAAATCTTGTTAACTCTGTAGAAGCCCAATGTTTTGCTTCAGCGGCTTGAAATTCGTTCAGAATGTTGAGCTGAATGATATCTAGGCCAAGTTCGAATATGGGTCATGCCCGGTTAAAAACTAAGTCACTAGGCCAAATTGAAGGAAAATCTAGTTAACTCTCTGGATACTGTATTTTTAACTTGAGCATGATGAAACTTTATCAGAATGTTTGTCTTGATTATATGTAAGTCAAGTTCTAACATGGGTCATGTTGGGTCAAAAAGTAGGTCACAAGGTCAAATTGAAGGGAAATCTTGTTAACACTGTATAAGCCGCATTTTTTGCTTCAGCAGCTTGAAATTGGGTCAGAATGTTGAGCTGAATGATATCTAGGTCAAGTTCGAATATGGAAATAAAGGAAAATATTGTTCAGACCCTGGAGGCCGCATTTTTTACTTTGAGCAAGTTGAAACTTTGTCAGAATGTTGTCTTGATGATATCTAGTCCATGTTGGAATATGGGTCATATCAGGTAAAAAAATATAGATCACTAGGCTAAATTAAGGAAAATCTTGTTAACACTGGAGGTTTCATTCAGAATAATTGTCTTGATGTGTTTTGCATTGCAGTACATTGTATAATTAAGTTTAGCGATCTAGGGCCATCATGGCCCTCTTGGTTTTAAGAGTGATTATGATTACTGACCGTCTCTTAGCTCTAGTTGGCAAAGAATTAACTATTGTAACTGTTTCTGTTTAGTATGTAGTTACAATTTGACTTAAAAAAGTGTTGCATGAGCCGGACATAAAATGTGCTGGCTCCAGACTTTATTATATGTTCGGAAAGTTTATGAGTGTTAATGTCAGATTTATAAACCATTTTGATGTGTTTGTAATTTAGAAAAGATGTATTAAAATTCAAAAAAATGTTTAACCTGGATTTTGATGAAACTATACACAAAGAAGGAACATTGTATGCAGATGTGCATGAAGCAATATAATTCTGTTATGTCGCTTCCAACGGGAGATCATTTAACTTAGTTCGGAGGTATCCCTTTGTGGGCTTGGACAGAGTGAACAAGGTTCTGGAGTCTTGCTTCCTTAACTTTTCGCATATAATCATGATGTATGTAATAAATCATTTCCCCTCCACCTAATATGAATACACATAAAAGGATACAAACTGGTGAAAAACGTTGCAGATGTGATATATGCACTAAATAGGGCGGTTTGAATAGGGCATAAACATAACAAACCTTTGTGGTACTAGCATTATATATTTCTGCCAAAACCTGCATCTTTTCTTAAAATAAAAGAGAACACTGAAATCTTCAATTAAGCAAATGTTTATTTAGAACTGTAAGTTCATTATAAAATAATACATAAATACAACTCAATATATATTTTAAATTAAATTCAGATGACCATATTAGTAATGAATGTACTTTGGAAAAAAAAAGATAAGTACTTGATATTCCTTTTTTACACTTAAATACGCCTAATAGTGACATTCTATCTATTAATCAATCATTATGAATATGACTTGACAAAGTTTGACTCCATTCAAATACCTAAGCAAAACATTGTTCCATCAAAATGTGACATTAGCAACATATTGTTCCGTCAAAAAATGACATTAGCAACATGGTAAAGTGTATGTTACTTTTTCTGCAAAGACTCTGGATATGTTTTTTTTTATATTCTTTATCCATTTAATAAAAAGAATTCAGGTATCCAGATAACATTATATTAACTTCAGTCTATGCTAGCTTTTTCCCAATTTTTATTATCCCCCGCTTTTTCGAAGAAAAAAAGGGGGGTTATTAATTTCGGTTTGTCCGTCTGTCCGTCCGTCTGTCTGTCTATCACACTTCGTTTCCGTGCAATAACTGCCACAAATGTGAACCTTTCTGTCTATCACACTTCGTTTCCGTGCAATAACTGCCACAAATGTGAACCTTTTTTTTTCAAACTTGGTAACAAGGTTAAATGCCTTAAGGGCTAGGCCAAGTTCGATCGTCACTTTCGGCTGACTTTATTTAGTGGAGTTATGGCCCCTTATTTAACACAAAATGTCGTTTCATGCTGTTTCCGTGCAATAACTGCCACAAATGTGATTTTTTTTTTTCAAACTTGGTAACAAGGTTAAATGCCTTAAGGGCTAGGCCAAGTTCGATCGTCACTTTCGGCGGACTATATTTGGTGGAGTTATGGCCCCTTATTTAACAAAAAAAGTTGTTTCTTGCTGTTTCCGTGCAATTACTGCCACAAATGTAAACCGTTTTCTTTCAAACTTAGTAACAAGATTAAATGCCTTAAGGGCTAGGCCAAGTTCGATCGTCACTTTCGGCGGACTTTATTTGGTGGAGTTATGGCCCTTTATTTAACAAAAAAAGTTGTTTCTTGCTGTTTCTGTGCAATAACTGCCACAAATGTGAACCGTTTTTTTTCAAACTTGGTAACAAGGTTAAATGCCTTAAGGGCTAGGCCAAGTTCAATCGTCACTTTCGGCGGACTTTATTTAGTGGAGTTATGGCCCCTTATTTAACACAAAATGTTGTTTCATGCTGTTTCCGTGCAATAACTGCCACAAATGTAAATATTTTTTTTTCAAACTTGGTAACAAGGTTAAATGCCTTAAGGGCTAGGCCAAGTTCGATCGTCACTTTCGCCGGACTATTTTTGGTGGAGTTATGGCCCCTTATTTACGAAAAATGTCGTTTCTTGCTGTTTCCATGCAATAACTGCCACAATTGTGAACCGTTTTCTTTCAAACTTAGTAACAAGGTTAAATGCATTAAGGGCTAGGCCAAGTTTGATCGTCACTTTCGCCGGACTTTATTTGGTGGAGTTATGGCCCTTTATTTAACAAAAAAAGTCGTTTCTTGCTGTTTCCGTGCAATAACTGCCACAAATGTGAACCATTTGTTTTCAAACTTGGTAACAAGGTTAAATGCCCTAAGGGCTAGGCCAAGTTTGATCGTCACTTTCGGGGGACTTTATTCGGTGGAGTTATGGACCCTTATTCAACAAAAAATGTTATTTCTTGCTGTTTCCGTGCAATAACTGCCACAAATGTGAACCGGTTTTTTTTCAAAATTGGTTACAAGGTTAAATGCCTTAAGGGCTAGCCCAAGTTCGATCGTCACTTTCGGTGGACTTTATTCGGAGTTATGGCCCCTTATTTAACAAAAAATGTTGTTTCTTGCTGTTTCCGTGCAATAACTGCCACAAATGTGAACCGTTTTTTTTTTCAAACTTGGT
>JASEVX010001163.1:0-22073 GCA_031761405.1 Serripes groenlandicus
CTCCAGGGCATCTTGGGTCTTTCTCAGCAACCCGTCGGCTCGTCGTTTTGTCCCCCAACGGGCATTGCTGATCCAAAACCAAGCCTCCCTTGGACGACCTTGCCTTAGGAGCTACCAATGGAATCGCATCATCCACTTCTCGCGAAAAAGTGGCCCACTGAGTCTCTACTCGCTTACAATAGGTATAGCCACCACACGATAATCATCAATCTTTACATGTCTGGAATAGTGCGAGCATATCTCTGACATAGGCTTCCTTGATAATGCGTCGGCGTTCCCATGCACCTTTTCAGGTCAGTATCTAAGAATCATTTTGTACTGTGATAATTCTTCCAGCCATCTTGCTAACTGCACCTGTGGTTCTTCATAGTCAGGATAAACATAAACCTCAATCCATTCCCAGGTCAGTATCTCCTAGAACTGTGTCTTCTGCCACCGGTTCGTCTTGTTGTCCCCCAGTGAACAGAGACCAGTTCCCAGAGTTACTTCCCTTCTACCTCGTCTTAGGGTTCTGCTTTCCCAGGTCCGTATCCCCTAGAACTGTGTCTTCTGCCACCGGCTCGTCTTGTTGTCCCCCTGTGAACAGACCAGTTACCAGAGTTACTTCCCTTCTGCATCCTCTTAGGGTTCTGCTTTCCCAGGTCCGCATCCCCTAGAACTGTGTCTTCTGCCACCGGCTCGTCTTGTTGTCCCCCAGTGAACAGAGACAAGTTACCAGAGTTACTTCTCTTCAAGTTCTACCTTGTCTTCCCCGCCGGCTCGTCTTTTTTCCAAGCGGGCAATGAACAGTCCCCTGCTATTGATGCATGCTTGAATCGTTGTACCAGTGTCATAATTGGTTGTTGTACCAGTACTGTAAAATCCTCAGAATTCTTTCCCGTCAGATAACAAGTGGTTAATAGTCATAGTCATTCCGTCATATTAACACGGGTACCCATGACCACCAATCCACAAGTTAATGGTAGATGCGTTGAGCCCCTGTCACACTGCACTTGGAAAATGAAGACTGGAACAGATGGCATTGTTCATTTCAACTTCTTTTGATTACCATCATTATTTCATTTGCTTTGGCAATATCCAGTGCATCCGTAGCTGTAATATTCACGCAAGCGTCATGATACTATTTGGCACATTAATCGCATTGTATCATGAAACGTCCTTGTCATGGGCTTCTTACAGTGGCACTGAATTACCCGAACTATTAAGGATATCTCTTAAACCTAAAATAATGACAGCAACTATGTTTGTCAGGACAGTCCAATAGAATGGAAATAGTTGTCTCTTTTACTTAACTCATAACCCCCCCCCCCCCCCCCCCCCCCCCCCTCTTTCTCTTCTTGAGCTTGCATTAGGCCTCTTAATTCGTGAACAAAGAAATAACCTCAGTCTCGCGCGTTTAAACGGCCTGGGCATTCTTAAACACTGCCTATTGATGCTCATTGCAATAACATAGGCGTTGTTTGTAATACGCTCACTATGTATACATGCAAACCAAGCACTGCTACGGATGAATAAACATTTTTGGTGGCTAAAATACAATTCCGAACAAGTTTTCAAAATCATAATAAATGCTAGAAGCTGCATGACTATTGCGTTACAGACTGTCAGATTTATCGTGTCGGATTTACATTAAAGTTTTAAATCATGCCTAAGAGTTGTTGTGCTGTAGGTTGTACCAACCATAACATGATGGAAAAGAAGTTTTCGTTTTTCACATTTCCAAAGGATCCTAATCGATGGGAGATGTCGGTAAACGCTGTAAAAAGAGTGAACCAAGACGGTACGAAATGGAAACCGAGTAAAGAAACAGTTCTCTGTAGCGATCATTTCTTATCAGGTAATTACATTTTAAATTTGATATAATAGGCAGTGTTTTATTTTGTTGCGCATCCCGAGTCCTAAACTCGTTGAATTTCTCAAATATGGAAGGAAAAAGCATTTGTTTACATGTAGGACTCGTTGTATTTTTTAATGAAAACACATGAAAAGACCCATTTGAATAGACATTTCAAAACAAACATTCAATCGTTATTTGTTTCTAAATTGAGTTATTTGCAAATGACGGAATAAATAATAAAAACAACTCAAAAATGGAAGGAAAAAGCATTTGTTTACATGTAGGACTCGTTGTATTTTTTAATGAAAACACATGAAAAGACCCATTTGAATAGACATTTCAAAACAAACATTCAATCGTTATTTGTTTCTAAATTGAGTTATTTGCAAATGACGGAATAAATAATAAAAACAACAACTCAAAAATGGACTTTTAAAAACGGATTCTGAAAACATTGTGGGGAAAGGAAAACAAATATAATGTAAACAAAGTGATTTGAATTGTTTAGTATGATATATAAGTTAGATGGTACCTCTCACAACTACCATCTTACTGCAAATTATTAATTATGGAATTTTAGCAGTATATTAACACTTTATATATTTATTTTTTTAAGGCAAACCAAAACCCGATGCATCCCACCCCGACTTCATCCCTTCACTCTTCAACCATTGTAAAAGTGATCAGAAGGTTATTGATTCCAAATTAAGGAGATTCAGCAGTGCTGTGAGAAGAAAGATCAGCTTCACATCCCTAATGCCAGCAAATAGACATGCTTTATGTTCATCTCAGGATGAAAACATCCCAGAATTTATCGCCACTCCATTACATATGTACATCCCTCAAGAAGGATTAGGAAAACCAGTTACGCCTTCAGAAAGAGAACAACTCTATAACGAGATGGATGAACTGCGAAGAGATAAAGATATTCTAAGAGAAGAAAATAATCTGTTAAAAGATGAAGTTTCCAGCATAAAAATGAGTGCAGTAGCAGTTGAAAACAATGAGGACAGATGCAAGTTTTATACATGTGTAGGATGGTCTGTTTTCTTAAAAACATTTTGTTATCTTGTAACATTCATGAAACCAACACCCCTGTCTAGGAAGATTTCTTTTAGGGATCAGTTTTTTCTTATGCTTGTGAAACTAAGGTTGGATTTTCCATTTGAGTATATTGCATTAAATGCAAATATAGCAACATCACAAGCAAGTGAAATCTTCTGGAATTGGACTGACTTGGTAAATTGTAAAATGGATTTTTTTTTATTAAGTGGCCAGATCGAGAAACATTTTCCAAGACACTGCCTGGTCCATTTAAGTCAAAATTTCCTAAATTAACCTCAATTATAGACTGTTTTGAAATATTTATTGAAAGACCAAAGAAACTCGTTGCAAGAAATAAGTCTTATTCCAACTATAAAAAACACAGTACTGTGAAAGTTTTAATTGCCTGTACACCAAATGGAGCTATATCTTTTTTGTCCAAAGCTTGGGGAGGTAGAGTTTCTGATGTTGAGATTGTTAGACAGTCAGGTTTTTTAGATCCAAATCTGCACATGCCCAATGATCAAATTCTGGCAGACAGAGGTTTCACTCTAAAGGATGACTTTGCTACCATGTGCAGTGCTGAATTGATTATTTCAGCTTTTACAAAAGGAAAAAAACAGTTGTCTGCACAAGAGGTGGAAACATCGCGGAAAATAAGTACTGTAAGAATACATATAGAAAGAGTGATTGGACTAATGAAATGTAGATTTAAGATTTTACAAGGAACACTTTCAATTCCTGTCATTAAATCGTTAAATGATGAAGCTGATGAATGTGAATTATCAAGAATTGATAAACTGTTGAGGGCATGTGCTATTTTTGTAAATTTAGGGGACAGTATTGTATATAACGAGTAAATGTCTCTGAAAATTAAGGAGTATTTTATTCCAGACACTTATGTTTTGAATGTATACACATATTAAAAAAAATCTCAATTATGTTACCATGTTTTAATAAATCTATAAAGCTATTGTAAATGAAATTTAAAAATGTTATGGGAAAAGGAACAAAAAGTTAACTTATTTACAATAGTCCTTTACTAGAGCATATTATACACAAGAATGAGTGTTAATCTTATTATGTTCAATAAAACGGGTGTTTTGTTCCATGCGTTTTGTGGAACATTATAAGATTAACATTCAAACAGGTCAGGAGTATGTTGGCTATCCACAGTTCAGACCTTTGTACCAGGTTTGCATTTCGGGCAATACCATTCTCCTCGTGGTGCTTTTTTCCGTTTAAGACACTTCAGGTGTAGCCATTGAAATGGACAGGTGGGGTTGTCACAACCAATATACTCCAGGTTATCTTCTGGTTTCTGGCAGATACAGAACAGTTTACCGGTAGTTTTAATTTGTACTCGTTTAGGCTCATTCTCCATTCTACGTGTGAACAATTCTGGTAGAACATTTGAAATAAAAAACAATTCTGTCTGAGTAACCATGTGTCAGATAAAATCTTCATCTCTATGAACATGGACAAGTAAACAAAATTTCTCTGTCCACACAAAAAGATCACAAACATCAGATTGATACACATACATCTGTAGCTGCACCTGACTGTAGTACTTGTGATTTTTTTGTAGTGTACAGTCCTTGATGTATCATGTTTTATCCGACAGGAAGTTTTGAAGGCTGCTTTGTCTGTGGGTATAGGGACATTTCACTTCCACCACTCGACTCCCATGACAATCGCACTTCGTTACAGAATCAGCACTTGTGGCTAGAAAAGCTTTTTCGGTTGAAATCTGCAGACCTGTTTAACATATAGTGAAGTTAGTGTGTGCTGGCTGAACAATCTGTGTGTAGCCTTCACAGCTTTCTTTTCATTGTCCTTCCCCCATCTCATTGCTACTGAAGAAACTGACTCTGGAAAACAAACACAGCGCTGTTCAAACCATTGCAAGCAATCACTTTGTCCCTCTGTTGATTTAGAAATAAGCTCAATCTGTTCATTTGAAAGTTTTAAGTTTGAGGCAAAATCCTTACACTTCACTTCTAGGTCACTCACACTTAATTTCCTATTATCCTCGGTGTAGAATGTTCGCAGTGGCACTGGTAGTTGGTTGCTTTCCACACATCGAGTCCAATGAAAGTTATCTGACAAACCTTTAAAACAGCTTAATACTACAGGCTTTGTTTCACAGTCCTTTAACTGCTGAAGGAACATCTGTTGCTCCTCGGGAGTTGACTTTTTATAAGGATATTTACGCCTTCTTGTTCGATTCCTTGCTTTCTCAACCCGCAGATCCTTGTAGAAATTGATTTTGAATATTGGATCTGGAACAACTTTCTTCACAAAATCATTGTCCCATTTACATGGGACATCTGCTTCAACCTTGTACAGCAAGGCACCAACATGTGAGCAAAATTCACCTAATCTGTAAATCAAGAAAAGATATGTTTGATATATACCATAATACCTGTAATAAAATATAAATGAATCTCAATATAATTCCTCTATTTTTCACTTATAATATGATTTATTGAATTATCAAAAAATTAGATACCGAAAGTATAATGACTTGAAAACATTGTGACAAAAATTGAGAATTCTTTACTATTGCCACAATGTTTTCAATTCTTCTCCCCCTTTCCCACATATGACAAATCTGCAGCAGACGATCTTGAAAATGGCCAATCTTAAATTCAGAAAATCTCTATAATTGAAGGTATAATTAATGAAAAATGTTTAAAACATTGTGGCAAAAGGAGCAAATTTGGTTCAATGTTTTCAAAGGTTGTCTGCTGCAGCAGCAGGTCAAATGTGTGGGAAAGTGGTTAGTAAATAAACTATAAAGTTTTGAGATATGTTCAATATGTATGCCTAGTTGTTGTCAAAGTCCTCTGATACAAATTTGATTCATGT
Organism: Serripes groenlandicus; assembly: GCA_031761405.1. Taxonomy (NCBI): domain Eukaryota; kingdom Metazoa; phylum Mollusca; class Bivalvia; order Cardiida; family Cardiidae; genus Serripes; species Serripes groenlandicus. Next base: position 5,753 of record JASEVX010001163.1, read on the forward strand.
GGGCATTAAAGGGTTAAATAAAATTGTAAAATTTCACCATAATTCCATTGTTTCATAGATCAAATTTTCTGAATGTTTATTTTGTGTTTTAATATATATACATACATATTTTGTGTATATACAATGTAACAATTAAAGAAGACTTTAATCTGTATTCATTTTCATTTTGTTTTATTTGAAGTATCTGCCAATGACAAGCTCCATGTGTGTGACAAATTAACTAATTAGCCTGGGTACAATACAAGGATCATAAAACCAGTTATAACCAATTAACTATCAAAACACATTGCCCCAATAAGGAGCTGTACAGGAAATGATTGCATAACATTACATAACATATCTCACCCTGCCATGCAGTCACAGTGTCCGGATGACATTACCCCCTCTGTTGTTAGGGCAACCCATGGCCTGTGTGGTTCATCATTAACCCTTTGGGATGGCTTTACTCTGGCTGTCAGCATGATGTGTCTGCTGTTTGGCACTGCATAATGATATACTGTTTCCACCCATCCAGACTCGAAGTAGTTATGGGCTTCAAGACTTTTTTTGTTCTTCATGCTTTCTCTGGTAAAAACACCTGAAACATAAGCATACATATATATATATAGATTATTCAGGTCCGTGAAGTTAGGTTGACGAGTAACGAATGACGAGTGACGAACTGTGACATTTTTATAGGTCCGTGAAGTTAGGTTGACGAGTGACGAATTGACGAGTTACGAACTGTGACATTTTTTCTAAAAACTTTATTTCTTTCTTTAAGATAATGTTGCTAGACGGAATAAATGCAAATTGGGCACTATTTCATGTTTCATGGCCATCAGTCAATCAGAAGAGCTTACCAGACAACTATCAGTCAACACACAATTCGTCAACTCTCATTTGTTGACGAAAAAAATATTTTTCTAAAAACTTATTTCTTTCCTTTAGATAAGTATCTGGATGTATTGAATTCAAATTAGGCCCTATTTCAAATTCCATGGCGATCAGTCATTCAGCAGAGCTTTGTCAAGTTCGTCAATTCGTCAACTTGTCAATAAAGTTGACAAAATTGACGAAAAAAATATTTTTCTAAAACAATTATTTCTTTCCTTTAGATAAGTATCTGGACGTATTGAATGCAAATTAAACCCTTTTTCATGTTTCATGGCGATCAGTCAATCAGAAGAGCTTCTTCAAGTTCGTCAATTCGTCAACTTGTCAATAAAGTTGACGAAATTGACGAAAAAATTATTTTTCTAAAACTTTATTTCTTTCCTTTAGATAAGTATCTGGACGTGTTGAATGCAAATTAGGCCCTATTTCATGTTTCATGGCGATCAGTCAATCAGAAGAGCTTCTTCAAGTTCGTCAATTCGCCAACTTGTCAATAAGTTGACGAACGAAACAATTATTTTTCTAAAAACTTTATATCTTTTCCTTTAGAGAAGTATCTGGACGTATGGAATGCAAATTAGACCCTATTTCGTGTTTCATGGCGATCAGTCAATCAGAAGACCTTCGTGAAGTTCGTCAATTCGTCAACCTCGTCAATTTAGTTGACGAAAAAAATATTTTTCTAAAAAACTTTATCTCTTTCCTTTAGATAATGTATCTGGACGTATTGGAATGCAAATTAGGCCCTATATCAAATGGCATGGCCATCAGTCATTCAGAATGCTTTGTCAAGTTCGTCAATTCGTCAACACGTTAATTTTGTTGACGAATTGACGAAAAAAATATTTTTCTAAAAACTTTATTTCTGTCTTTAAGATAATGTATCTGGACGTATTCAATGCACATTAAGCCCTTTTTATACTTTCATGGCCATCAGTCATTCAGAAGGGCTACGTCAAGTTCGTCAACACGTCAATTTTGTTAAACGAAATATACGTTCACAAACATCAAAGCATATTCTTCTTCAGTTGAATCTCTTCATACACAGGTTCTAACTAATAGCTTTCTGCATAGTGTGTCGGTTAGAAAGGGACTGCACAGTCAAACGTTTGTTTTTATTACTTCTTAGTTTGTTTAAGAATGGGTCTTCCGATTTCGGGTTTATTTCGGATGTTGTTTCTCTGCTACATAAATATGATATTTACAATAGCTTGGAAGACTATTTAGCATATGGCGATTTTCCTAGTAGATATTTTTGGAAACATTGTATTAATACAAAGGTTCGTAACTACTTTCAGATCAGGGGGCGTAGCTTTGCAATAATCAATGTGTAGGCCGTCTCGTGAGAATATCTACATTGTGGACTCTGCGTAAAGTATCGACCCGGATCAGCTTAAGCATGCCACACAGGCCTTCCCGGATAGACACTTTTCGCCTCCTGTGGATTTTCTGTTTCAGGAATAACTACTCTATACATCTATCCCCCTAAGACGGAATGTGTCGGTCGGATCAGTCTGCGCGGACAGCGAAGGCTGATCTGGTCGATACATTACGCAGATGTCTACCGCCGCAGCTGCATTTTGGGGGCATTTTGAGAAAAAATGTGTAGGCACGGGCCTACAGCGACTAAAGGGAAGCTTCGCCCTCGTATGAAATAGTTACAAGTACTTCTGTACCGGGTTAAATAAATCTCTCTCTCTCTCTCATCTCTCTCTCTCTCATTCCCTCTCTCTTCTCTCTCTCTCTCTCTCTCTCTCTCTCTCTCCTCTCTCTCTCTCTCTTCTTCATCTTCTCACTCTCTCTCTCTCTCTCTCTCTCTCTCTCTCTCTCTCTCTCTCTCTCTCTCTCTCTAATTTCCACATTGTATGTTGTACCGACCTAGCATCTGTACGTGTTCTACAGTGCAACTGCTGTGATTGTTTGCCACATCATTACAAAGTTTGCAACGTTCTGGCTATCTAAAGAAGACATAGAATGCATAGCTCACATCGTACAGTGTAGACGAAATTGGTATTGTTTTCATTATTGAACCCATTGTAATAAGGTTGACATATCGAATGCTGTTTACTGCTAGGAAAGAGAACATAAAGGCCCGTCCTTTTGCTGTTACCAAGATGTACAAACCGAAAGTTTGGCAAAGAGAACCCCTCCATTTGAACAAATATAAATTTCAACTTGTTACCACTACTTAATAGTAATTTGGTTGCAATACAATCAGCAAGCAAAGTTACACAGGGATGTTGTGGCATGGATTAAGCTCGCTGAGGTATATAGCTATTCTGGTAACTGGTCTTATTTATATTGTACTAACAATATAAAGAAAGGAGCATTTCAAAATATAATAAACAAGGGATGGTCTCTCCAGTTTCTACTAGGTTCTTCATCACAAGAGCTGACGAATTGAGGAACTTGCCGAAGCTCTTCTGAAGGACTGATTGCCATGCAATTTGAAATAGGGCCTAATTTGCATTCAATACGTCCAGATACATTATCTAAAAGACAGAAATGAAGATTTTTAGAAAAAATAATGTTTTCGTCAATTTGTCAACAAAGTTGACGAAATGACGAACTTGAAGAAGCACTTCTGATTGACTAATCGCCATGAAACATGAAATAGGGCCTAATTTGCATTCAATGAATACAGGACAAAAGATCCCATGGACAAAAGCTCCCATATGCTATTTTTGACGAATGGCGGACATTTGCCACTGCGGACATTCTCCCCTTCCTTAAAAAGTGCATAGGCGGACATCCCCTTCGTCTTTTTCACATGGCGGACATTCTCCCCTTCGTCAGTTTGTACATGGCGGACATTCTCCCCTTCACATGCGGACATTCTCCCCTTCATCATTTATAACATGGCCCTTCATTAAGCAGACATTAGCCTCTTCAACAGTTTGCCTATACATATATTTTCTTAATTGAGCAATTATCGGGTTTCCATTAAAATATTTAATCTGCAATTGTTTTTGGTAGACTTGCGCATGCGCTGAGGCTACCATAGTCATAGTGAGTTTGAAGTCACGTGATGTATATGCCCTTCACCACCAACAATTAAGTGCAATTTTTGGTTTGGCTAATTTACGAATGCTCACAAAGGCAAACATAGAGTAAAGAAAAAAAATCCGATTATTCAAGCTTATAATAGAAAATAACAAGTCGTGTAAGTGTAAATATCATATTTAAAGTGTACACAATTATTTAGATATCACTACGCCAATATAGCACTGAACCGCGCAATTACCCTTTGTAAATTGTAACCCTTTTTCCCTCTCGGCAGAGATGTAAACATCCACTCGCCCGCTAGCATAAGCGAGTGGAATAAAGGATCGGCTAGTACGAAATTCTAGGCGCTAGTCCATACATATTCGTTCATGTCCTTATTCATAAAGATAGTATGAATTGCTAAGCCTTTTCTTTCTCTTTCTCTCAGTCCATCTATTCCTTCGACAACGATTAACTTTGCATTTTGGATAGGTGCTTTCGACAAGGTCCGCGTCTAAAGAAACAAATTTCATCAAATGATTTGAGCGCTTTAAATCACTTGTTTATAAAGCGTTTAGAATACTTTGATTTCGTTATGATTTTGACGCGATTCAAGATTTTGACGCGATTATTTCGTTCATAGAGTTGATTACTAACAGATGACTAAGTTGATGATGGAAAGAACATTAACAAGTTAATTTAAGCTAAAACATGCACAGGCAGGCGAATGTTTCATTAGGATAAGTGCAACACTCAATTCCCAATCCTGCTTGCCCTTTAACAAATCACAACCCACCCCACAATATAAAAACTCTGCAGCAGACGAATTAAAAATCAAAGCGCCAATGGCACTGTAGTGGCGATCGTATTCATATATTGCAACAACTACAAAATAAAGCGTTCAAAATATTTATAAAAACCTTTCGGAATTTCCAGATTTGATAAAATTCCAGCTTCCCGATTTTAGGTCGGTATAGCTAGATACCGAAAACAACTTTTTATATGACTCATAAAGGTCTCAACGGGTGTTTTACACACCGGCTATTGTTTGTTGATAGAGTTGGAACATTGTGAGAATATGTATGAGTTGAAAACATTGTGATAAAATGTGAAATTTCTCATTTTATCACAATGTAAGATATAGCATTTGTATGACTTGAAAACATTGTGAGAAAATGTGAAATTTCTCATTTTATCACAATGTAAGATATAGCATTTGTATGAGTTGAAAACATTGTGAGAAAACGAGAATTATCACAATGTAAGATAGAACAGTTGTAAGAGTTAAAAACGTTGTGAGAAAATGATGATAGAATAGTGAAGAGTTGAAAACATTGTGAGTAAATTATGATAGAATAGTGAAGCGTTGAAATCATTGAGAAAATGATGATAGAATAGTGAAGAGTTGAAAACAGTGTGAGAAAATGATGATATAATAGTGAAGAGTTGAAAACATTGTGAGAAGAACAGTTTTAAGAGTTGAAAACATTGTGAGAAAATGATGATAGAATAGTGAAGAGTTGAAAACATTGTGAGAAAATAATGATAAAATAGTGAAGAGTTGAAAACATTGTGAGAAAATGATCGCTAATAGAACACTGTAAGAGTTGAAAACGTTGTGAGAAAATGTCATTTTCGTAGGACAATATCTTTTCTAAAAAAATGTTAATCAATCATTTGTTCCTAATTTAAAAAATTATGAAGACATACAACTATAAAAAGTTGTTTTCGTAACAACCATAATATGGTAATATGGGATTATTGTCGTAAAGAAAGTTGTTTTCGCGGCAGCCGAGTTGTTTTCGTGAGCCGATTTTATTTATTTATATGCGTTTTAGCCTACGCCACTCTCTAAGTTTTCTATTTCGCGTAATTAGTACAAAAAACACTATTACATACTTTTAAAATTATCGTTATATGTTTGTGCACATGCTTTTAAGTAAATAATTAGAAAACTTATGAATACATGTGATTTATTGTCAAATAAAACGTTGTTTTCGTGACAGTCATGTTGTTTTCGTGAGCCGACTTTATTTATTTATTTGCGTTTTAGCCTATACCACTCTATAATTTTGCAATGTTATTGAAAACGGGACCAGGTACGAAATAAGCACTTTTCACGGACCATGATTGTTAAACTTGTAGGTCTTTTCAGAAATTACAAAAGAAGTTAATTGGCCGTTTTATTTTGGCGAGGTACTTTCAGAGTACAACCAACTCCTGCCGAATCAGGTTAAAGGTCAAAAGGTTACGGTTGACTACAGTAAAAATAAAACGAGGCACAGGAGTATCATGATACTCTGCATAGCGTACCCAAGACGCCCGATGATATTTATTATCTGCCCAAACATGAAGAAAGATAATATGTAAATAGTTTAACTCTATTTAGATATTTTCTCGATAAATCTCAAATATTAGTACCAATCCGGTATCAAAGTAGCACTAACATTATCATTATTAATCGTGTGCCTGCATCACTGATGGAACTATATATATATATGGCGGTTTAACGGAAGTGAGTAAATTGCCTTTGCAGAAATATCCAACCGATTGTTCAAATACGACTATATAATTTTTTTTTCGTTGTTGTTGTTTTGGTAGCACTGTGGCGATTGTCAACCAATCGCCACAAAAATCTGAGCAAAGATACAGAAAATCACATTTATTGGAAGTGTAATCATTGAATATAGTTGAAAACATTGTTGCAAAAGGAGAGAGCTTGTTATGAGCAATTTCTTCTTCTGCATCAATGTTTTCAAAAGTCGTCGGCTGCAATTACGTATGCAAGTGGGAAAGGTTTAAATAAGAAACACTTTTTCAAATGATAGTCAGTTGGCTATTCTAGTATATAATGTCCGTCTTAAATAATAATGACAAAACTTTCAAAAAACAAGAAATTTTTTACAATTTAATTGAAAACATATTTAATCAAAGTTGGGAAAGTTGTCCCTTTCCGTGCTTTTTTTATGAGAGTTCAAATCACAAGCAAAACTTATGGGACAGAGTTGACAAATAACACATTGACACAATTCAGATTTAGGCTTTGTTTCTGTCAAACTGCTGAAGAAGACAACACTGAGACACACATTTTGATTAAAAGTTTATTTAAAACAAGAGTTGTCGGAGGACAATATAGCTCGCCTATCAGGGCCATCGTATATCAGGGCCTACTTCAGAACAGTTAAAGTATTAGGTAAAGTCGCACAGTATCACCTATTGCAAGATAATACACCTTTTCAATACTTTTGACAAAAATTCTAAGTTCAAGTTCAAAAATTGATATAAACATTTGTCAGAAGTTTCAATCCAATCCTTTGAGCAGAAAAAAAGTAATTTGAATATTTGACAGAAAAGGGGCAATAACTCTGATATAAAAATATTTGGATTATCCCCCTTTTGTGAACCCATCATACACATTGATATAAACATTTGTCAGAAGTTTCAATCCAATCCTTTGAGTAGATTAAATTTTTGACAGAAAAGGGCCAATAACTCTGATATAAAAATATTTGGATTATCCCCCTTTTTGTGAACCCATCATACACATTGATATAAACATTTGTCAGAAGTTTCAATCCAATCCTTTGAGTAAAAAAAAAGTTATTTGAAAATTTAAATTTTTGACAGAAAAGGGGCAATAACTCTGATATAAAATTATTTGGATTATCGCCCTTTTGTGAACCCATCACACACATTGATAAAAACATTTGTCAGAAGTTTCAATCTAATCCTTTGAGTAGAACAAAAGTTATTTGAAAACGTGACGAAAAAAGTGTGACGGACAGACAGACAGACAGACGCCGGATAAAAAAAAAAATAGACACAGACGTCGAATAAAAAAAAAAGTAACATTTGTCAGAAGTTTCAATCCAATCCTTTGGGTAGAAAAAAAGTTATTTGAAAATTTAATTTTTTGACAGAAAAGGGGCAATAACTCTGATATAAAATTATTTGGATTATCTCCCTTTTGTGAACCAATCACACACATTGATATAAACATTTGTCAGAAGTTTCAATCTAATCCTTTGAGTAGAAAAAAAGTTATTTGAAAACGTGACGAAAAAGTTAGATTTTTTGACAGAAAAGGGGCAATAACTCTGATATAACTTGACCTTGACCCAGGGTCAGGACGGGTGTAGTGGGGTGCGTAGATGGACCAATAGTTCCTAAATGTATAAACTAAATATGAAAGCAATCAATGTCATAATAGTGACTGCAGAGTGATATGTTAAACGTTAAACGCAAACTTAAACCTTGTAACTGAACCAAGTAGAAATGACCTTGACCTTGACCCAGGGTCAGAACGGGTGTAGTGGTGTGCGTAGATGGATGACCAATAGTTCCTAAATGTATAAACTAAATATGAAAGCAATCAATGTCATAATAGTGAATGCAGAGTGATATGTTAAACGTTAAACGCAAACCTTAAACCTTGTAACTGAACCAAGTAGAACCAAGTAGAAATTATCTTGACCTTCACCCAGGGTCAGGACGGGTGTAGTGGTGTGCGTAGATGGATGACAAATGGTTCCTAAAGGTATAAACCCTTAAAACCCAAATGAAAACCTTAAACACAAACCTTAAACCTAGGTGTCTACGCCACCGCCGACGCCGACGGTGCCGACGGTGCCGACGGTGCCGACGGTGCCGACGCCGGGGGTAACACATAAGCTCTCCTGTACTTCGTACTGGCGAGCTAAAAAGGAATAATTTTATTTATGATAAACAACATTACAATGATGGTGTAGAAAATACATGTCAACAATACATTTTTCAATTTGTACATTCATTGCACAGACCAAATCTTAGCAAGTTTGAAATTATGGACCTCTCAGCACATTTTTTTCTCAATTCATTACTTCTTGGCAGGATTTTACTGCTAAAATGGATGATTTTTTTTATTTTTGGCCGGATTGCTCTAGCAATTCCGGTCTATAAATTGGCGATGTCTGTCTCTCCGTCTGTCTGTTCGTCAACATTTTAAAGTTTCAGGTTGAGGCAAAATCTCAGCACTGGAAAGGGTTACACACTTGAAACTTTGCATGAAGGTAACCGGTAAAATAAATATTCATATATGCACTTCTGTATCTCTTCTTAAACGATCGCAATTCTACCTTCAGTACTTTGTACTTTGATTTGTTTAACAGTTTGCCTTTTAATACCCAATTAACAGTATGACTATAATTACCTTCATTGATGTTTGGACTTAAAACAGATAAAGAATTTCAACTTGAAATGCAAACTGTAAATGAAGAATCATATATATTAATATGGTCACGTATCTTTCAATTCAATACTTTAATTGCAATCATGGAGTTCATAGCAAGCACTCGTAAGGTTTTACACATTAAAATCTAAATCCAAATCGGGACAGAGATTGGAATGTACACAAATTCGAGGAAAAGATCTGTTCTCTCCAAGAATGGTAAAATGAAGTTCTGACGTACTGAACTATTATTCAAACCTGAGACTTGGAACGTTCACCTTGCCACCTTGACGGGTCAAGCGGGAACTAACAATGTCTGTGAGGGTTGGAATAATGGTTTCAGTAGGTTGGTTGGCCACAAGAATCCCTCAATTTGGACTGTTCTCAAGTGCCTTGAAAGGGATGCGACGATGGTAGAAGCAGATATTCTCAGACATCAGATGGGCCAGACTTTTACTTTTATAGTATGTGCTATTCCGTGTGCTTATTCATATTTGAAAATAAAGTATATTGATTAGCTGTTGTTCTTATTTATCATATTTTTTGTCTTTACTATTCGATAATGTTCATTGCGAGAAAAAAAGATAAGCAATATCTCATTTTCTCACAACATTTCCACTAATTTCACTAATTAGAATAGGGACTTTCCATAATATTGCATGGGGATTAAAATGCAAACTGTTAAACACAAAACAATTGCGGATTAAATATATTTAATGGAAATCCGATAATTGTTCAATTAAGAATGAAGGGGAGAATGTCCGCGTGTGAAGGGGAGAATGTCCACCATGCACAAACTGACGAAGGGGAGAATGTCCGCCATGTGAAAAAGACGAAGGGGAGGATGTCCGCCTATGCACTTTTTGATGAAGGGGAGAATGTCCGCAGTGGCAAATGTCCGGTTACCATTTTTGACAGGGTGGACATAAGGTCCCATATCATTTTAACAGGGTGGACAAAAGATCCCATGTTCTTTTAACAGGGTGGACAAAAGTTCCCACACCATTTTGACAGGATGGACAAAGATCCCATACTTTCTGAATAGATTCAGTGGTTGATATTTTCTTAGTATAAGAGTAGCCTTGAAAGTAGAGCTTCATACTTCCTTGATTATTCTCAATGATATCGTTTTTGACAATTTGTCTTTGACTTTTATGACGTTGTTTACCCTCGCGCTCGGCATTAATGCCATTTGGCGAGCAATTTTGTCATGGTTTTATACATATATATATATGCTTTGTTTGATTCGAATAACGATGTTTACATATGCACAGTTTATATCCCTCCACAAGCTTCAAATGTAATCGATTTAAACAATTTTGACTTTTTTGAGAATATAGAGGCAGGTCTAGAAAAATATAAATCACTTGGAACCTGTTTTGTAATGGGCGATTTAAACAGTAGAACTTCAAACCTACAAGATTTTTTGGATTATGACATGTATATTGATAATCTATCAAATAATGTAAACATCACCCAACGTGTTTCAAAAGATCACGTGATTGACACGCATGGAAAGCGCCTGATTGAGCTATGTCAATCTACCTCATTCATAATCGGTAACGGTCGACTGCACAGTGACCATGACATTGGGGATTATACATTCTATTCAAACAAAGGTTCAAGTGTTGTGGACTATATATTGTATGATATAAACCATTCCCAATGTATAAACAATTTTAAAGTGTCCGAACCATGTGAATTTTCTGACCACTCAGGATTAATTCTGAGTCTAAAAGGGAAGACCATATCACATGAAAATAATTATAGTGATGATGATAATGACAATATATGTCTTATAAAATTCGATGATTCCAAAGTAAATGACTTTGCACAAATAATTCAATCAAAAAATATAGAAATTCAAACCCTATGCAATAGTATAGAGGAAAATGATAATATAGATAACATAACCAAATCTTTCGTTGCTATCATCAGAGAAAGTGGACTTAAGGTTTTTGGTAAGACATTCAAAGCTAAAAGTAAAAATCAAGAAAGTCCGAAAACAAATAAAACGCCTTGGTTTAATAAAAATTGCTTTGACGCTAGGAAACAGTTTAAAAAGGCCAGGAACGTTTTTAACAGAAACAAAGCTTCAAATGAATTACGTAAAAACTATGTCACCGAAAAATCAAATTACAATAAAATAAAACGAATAAATAAATGTAAATACCAACAACAAGAAAGAGACAAACTTACTAAATGGAGTAAATCGAATCCAAAACAATTTTGGAAAACAGTGAAAAAACAATATAGCAAACAACAGAAACAAGCACATTCCTTAACTGTCACAGAATTACATGATCATTTTAAAACTCTATACACGAGCAACGTTGAAGAAAACAACAACATAAAGGGTACACATATTGGCAGTACAGAGAATAATGAAAATGGTGATATCTTTCAAATTAATAACATCGCTCCCAATCAAAATAATGACAATAGCGGTCAACCAAATGAAAAAAGTGACAACATAATATACGACGAGGATCTCGATGTCGAAATCACGATGTCGGAGCTACGTACCGCTGTATTTAGTCAAAATGATAACAAAAGCACTGGTTTAGACAATATATGTGCAGAAATGTATAAACATTCTTTTAGCGAAACATGTCACTTTTTACTAAAGCTATTTAACAGATGTTATCAAAGGGAGAGTATCCAACCTGTTTCGGGGAGGGAATAATATGTCCTATATTTAAAGGAGGCGATCTAGAAGATGCAAAGAACTATAGAGGCATCACGCTGATAAATATTCTGTCAAAAATTTACTCGCAAATTCTTTTAAACAGATTGTCAAAATGGAGCGAGAAACACGAAAAGGTAATACCGAATCAATTTGGATTCCAAAAAGGCAAATCCATAATAGACTGTATCTTCGTATTACACTCCATTATTGCAAAAGCACTCTCTAGTAAGTCAAAATTATACTGTGCTATGGTCGACTTTGAAAAATGTTTCGATAAAATTGACAGGTTTTTTCTTTTCCAAAAACTGATAACAGAAAATGTTAGCTCTCAACTTGTAAATGCCCTTAAAAGCATGTATCGCGTTGTTAAAGCCCGCGTTAGGTAAATCCGAAATGTCACCTTTCTTCAATTCCGACATCGGCGTGAAACAAGGTGACCAGTGTTCAACAATAATGTTTTTATTTTTCGTAAATGATATATTGGATAATCTTAATAGCAACATAGATGGTTTATTCACATTTGACGAAATGAAAATTTTTATGTTAATGTTCGCGGACGACGCGGCGTTATTTGCAAAAACACCAGAAGCCTTACAGTCATTATTAAACGACCTACAGGTGTACTGTGACACTTGGGGTCTTAAAGTAAACACAAAAAAGACAAAGATAATTATATTCGAGAAAGGTAGATCTACCAAATGTGATTTCGTTTATAATGGAATAACATTAGATATTGTAGAATCCTTCAAATACCTAGGTATAAATTTATTCAAAAACGGAAATTGGCTAAGAAGTCAAAAAACGTTAAGCGAGCACTCATCGTTCGCTTTACATAACTTATTTATCATATTTAACCAGTTGGCTCTATACTCAACTACGGGGCTGAAATATTTGGTTACCACCAATGCAAAAATATAGAAATTATACACTGTAAATTTCTCCGTAAAGTTCTATGTGTTCGTAAAAGTACAAACCGCGAAGCACTGTATGGCGAACTCGGGAGATATCCCATGAAAATTACACGAAAAATAATGATTATAAAACATTGGAAAAGACTTTTAAATCCTGCAAATGATACGCTTACAAAACAAATATACCACATGTTACATAGAGACGCTTCTAACAGTAATAACTACTGCGGACTTAACTGGGCAACACATGTAAAAAACATTCTCGGTGAAATAGGATTGTCATATATGTGGCAAAATCAAGACTTTTCAACTATTAATATAAACATGATAAGACAAAGAATCATCGATTCATATACACAAGAATGGCATTTCTCTATCAACAATTGAAGCAGACTGCAAAGTTACTGTCACTTTAAAGATAATCTTGAACTAGAAAATTATTTAAATTGTGTTAATATAAAACGATATAGAATTGCATTAACTAAGTTTCGAGTTTCAGCACATGACCTTGCTGTCGAAAGTGGCAGATTTATAAATATTCCACATGCGGAAAGAACATGTAGCTGTAATATAAATACTGTTGAAAATGAATATCATGTTTTACTAGTTTGCCCAAAATATGCAACTTTAAGAAGAGATTATCTGACACCATACTTCTGCCATTGGCCATGGCATCAATACATACATTTTGGATACTTATGTCATCAAACTCGCCTAAGTTAATAATTAACCTATCGAAATTTATACATTGTATTTTTAAAAACAGACACATTAATGATTGATCGATTTTAAGTTTAAATCAAGTGAAAAAATGATTAATGATAATATAATTATAACATTATTGACACTTCTCTGTAAACTGTAAACTTTATATGTTGATATGTCAGGTCTTTTTAGCTACACCACCTGGCAACTTTTGTATGTTTATTCTTTTTTCTAATTGTATATCACTCATGTTGGCTATGAATATGTATTTATTGTATGCCAATAAAATTATGTTATGTTATTATGTTTATATGCATCTGAATGTTTTATTTTTCACAGTTTATGTAAAGAGTTCAATCAACAACACAATTTAAACTTTGATTGCCTTTAATTTTCATTTAAAATAGCAGGTGATAACTTTCATCTTTCATAGTTAATTACCTAATTAGAATTTGTAAAAAACATTAATTGGCTGTTTACCTTGAAATTCACACCCATAATATGCTCAATGTTTTATTTTTCTCAGTCATCTTTCGGCTGTTTACCGTGAAATTCACATCCATAATATGCTCAATGTCTAGGCATTATATATTCATATAGTTTATTCATTTCAATCTCTTTAGTACTCACTGATATATATAATACAATATAAGTGGGATCTTTTGTCCACCCTGCCAAAAATAGCATGGGATCTTTTGTCCACCCTGTAAACATGATGTGGGAGCTTTTGTCCACCCTGCCAAAAATAGCATGGGATCTTTTGTCCATGGGATCTTTTGTCCGGCTCCCCGCATTCAATACCTCTAGATACTTATCTAAAGGAAAGAAATAAAGTTTTCAAAAAAATATTTTTTTCGTCAATTTCGTCAACAAAATTGACGAGTTGACGAATTGACGAACTTGAAGAAGCTCTTCTGAATGACTGATGGCCATTCATTTTAAAATAGGGCCTAATTTGCATTCAATACGTCAAGATACTTATCTAAAGGAAAGAAATAAAGTTTTTTGAAAAGTTATTTTTTTCGTCGGTTTCGTCAACTATATTGACAAGTTGCCGAATTGACGGATTTGACGAAGCTCTTCTGATTGACTAATCGCCATGAAACATGAAATAGGACCTAATTTGCATTCAATACGTCCAGATACGTATCTAAAGGAAAGAAATAAAGTTTTTAGAAAAATATTTTTTTCGTCAATTTCGTCAACTTTATTGACAAGTTCACGAATTGACGAAGTTCTTCTGATTGACTGATCGCCATGAAACATGCAAAGGGCCTAATCTGCATTCAATACGTCCAGAAACTTATCTAAAGGAAAGAAATAACGTTTTAAGAAAAATAATTTGTTCGTCAATTCCGTCAACTTTATTGACAAGTTGACGAATTGACGAACTTGAAGAAGCTCTTCTGATTGACTGATCGCCATGAAACATGAAATAAGGTCTAATTTGCATTCAATACGTCCAGATACTTATCTAAAGGAAAGAAAAAAAGTTTTTAGAACAATATTTTTTTCGTCAATTTCGTCAACTTTATTGACAGGTTGACGAATTGACGAACTTGAAGAAGCTCTTCTGAATGACTCATGGCCATTAAATTTGAAATAGGGTCTATTTTGCATTCAATACGTCCAGATACTTAGCTAAAGGAAAGAAATAAAGTTTTTAGAAAAAATAATTTTTTCGTCAATTTCGTCAACTTTATTGACGAGTTGACGAATTGACGAACTTGAAGAAGATCTTCTGATTGACTGATCGCCATGAAACATGAAAAAGGACCCTAATTTCATCGTATGTACATGTATATATTGTCCCTGTTAGATTTCAAGATACAAATGGCCTTTACTGATTAGCTATTTCTTAAATAGTGTCCATTCCTTGCAGTTTCATTTGCACTCCTGATAAAATGTTCCCAGATATTTGCAGTTTAATATTTGCTACTAATTTACTATCACTCGGGTAATTGATTAGGGTCATCTTGGCTCTCTTGTTTGACAATTCTTTTGCTTGTTTGAGCAAATATGCTTCTTATCATGATCTAACATCCCTGGTTCCCTGTGTTATTCGCAATGAAATGTGTACTTCCGCAAAGCTAAAAATGAAAGTACACACGATGAAATTTGGGATCGTAATTTATCGAGTTTGCAAGGTATTACTATGAGGCATGCCTGTATGTTTTGGCTCAACTCAACAAGGAAATCCTACTTGCCCGACCATACAATTACCTGTGTCGGACGAGTCGGACAGTGGATTTCTGCACCCCTGAATATTATTGTTTAAATCTGAACTGAAGCCATTTCTGTATAAGATAAGTCATTATACTGAAACAAATAGCCTTAATAGGCTTTTATACAAATCTTGAATTATTAATATATATCTAAGACTAAAAAAAAATCACGGAAAATTAAGATCTCTCTCATGGCTAATTGAATTGTTTTATTCTGAATTGACTGGTAATTGGTATTACATATTATTATTTAAATCTGAACTGAAGCCATTTCTGTATAATATAGTCATTATACTAAAACGAATACCCTTAAAGGGCTTTTATACAAATCCTGAATTATAAATATATATCTAAGACTTGAAATTTCACTGAAAAATAAGATCTCTCTTTTCTCATGGCTAATTGAATTATTTTTATTCTGATTTCACTTATAATTGTGATAAAATGTTATTGTTTACATCTGAACTGAACCAATTTCTGTATAATATTTTATCTATAATACAATGAATAGTGTTATACAGCTTTTATACCAATCTTGAATTATAAATATATATCTGAGACTTGAAATTTCATGGAAAATTAAGATCTCTCTTTTTCTCATGGCTAATTGAATTGTTCTTTTCTGAATTGACTGGTAATTGGTATTAAATATTATTATTTAAATCTGAACTGAAGCCATTTCTGTATAATATAGTCATTATACTAAAACGAATACCCTTATAGG
>JASEVX010001164.1:0-21953 GCA_031761405.1 Serripes groenlandicus
AGCAGGTGGGAGGCAAGCACATAATAGAATTATTCAAGACTGTAAAGGAAAAGTAGCTGGCATCGTTTACGTTGTTTGTTAAGTTCTAATATCCAAGTGGTTTATTTTCTGTGTGCACACTCATCTCTATTCTAACAATAATGTAAAGGGTGTATTTGGTACTTAGTCTAAGAGGGAGGGTGGCTGGGGTCGATTATCCTTGCTGCTTGGTTCATTCTTGTTGGTGGAAAGTAAAAAAAGTTGGTACTATACCGTTTTCCGTTCCCGCGTGTCTTGTGTCGTCGCCTGTGTGCAAGCGGGTGTCTGATCTGTCTTCTCGGTGTTTTAAATCTGGAACCAAACCCGAAAGATAGTTTAGCAGGTGGGAGGCAAGCACATAATAGAATTATTCAAGACTGTAAAGGAAAAGTAGCTGGCATCGTTTACGTTGTTTGTTAAGTTCTAATATCCAAGTGGTTTATTTTCTGTGTGCACACTCATCTCTATTCTAACAATAATGTAAAGGGTGTATTTGGTACTTAGTCTAAGAGGGAGGGTGGCTGGGGTCGATTATCCTTGCTGCTTGGTTCATTCTTGTTGGTGGAAAGTAAAAAAAAGTTGGTACTATACCGTTTTCCGTTCCCCGCGTGTCTTGTGTCGTCGCCTGTGTGCAAGCGGGTGTCTGATCTGTCTTCTCGGTGTTTTAAATCTGGAACCAAACCCGAAAGATAGTTTAGCAGGTGGGAGGCAAGCACATAATAGAATTATTCAAGACTGTAAAGGAAAAGTAGCTGGCATCGTTTACGTTGTTTGTTAAGTTCTAATATCCAAGTGGTTTATTTTCTGTGTGCACACTCATCTCTATTCTAACAATAATGTAAAGGGTGTATTTGGTACTTAGTCTAAGAGGGAGGGTGGCTGGGGTCGATTATCCTTGCTGCTTGGTTCATTCTTGTTGGTGGAAAGTAAAAAAAAGTTGGTACTATACCGTTTTCCGTTCCCCGCGTGTCTTGTGTCGTCGCCTGTGTGCAAGCGGGTGTCTGATCTGTCTTCTCGGTGTTTTAAATCTGGAACCAAACCCGAAAGATAGTTTAGCAGGTGGGAGGCAAGCACATAATAGAATTATTCAAGACTGTAAAGGAAAAGTAGCTGGCATCGTTTACGTTGTTTGTTAAGTTCTAATATCCAAGTGGTTTATTTTCTGTGTGCACACTCATCTCTATTCTAACAATAATGTAAAGGGTGTATTTGGTACTTAGTCTAAGAGGGAGGGTGGCTGGGGTCGATTATCCTTGCTGCTTGGTTCATTCTTGTTGGTGGAAAGTAAAAAAAAGTTGGTACTATACCGTTTTCCGTTCCCCGCGTGTCTTGTGTCGTCGCCTGTGTGCAAGCGGGTGTCTGATCTGTCTTCTCGGTGTTTTAAATCTGGAACCAAACCCGAAAGATAGTTTAGCAGGTGGGAGGCAAGCACATAATAGAATTATTCAAGACTGTAAAGGAAAAGTAGCTGGCATCGTTTACGTTGTTTGTTAAGTTCTAATATCCAAGTGGTTTATTTTCTGTGTGCACACTCATCTCTATTCTAACAATAATGTAAAGGGTGTATTTGGTACTTAGTCTAAGAGGGAGGGTGGCTGGGGTCGATTATCCTTGCTGCTTGGTTCATTCTTGTTGGTGGAAAGTAAAAAAAAGTTGGTACTATACCGTTTTCCGTTCCCCGCGTGTCTTGTGTCGTCGCCTGTGTGCAAGCGGGTGTCTGATCTGTCTTCTCGGTGTTTTAAATCTGGAACCAAACCCGAAAGATAGTTTAGCAGGTGGGAGGCAAGCACATAATAGAATTATTCAAGACTGTAAAGGAAAAGTAGCTGGCATCGTTTACGTTGTTTGTTAAGTTCTAATATCCAAGTGGTTTATTTTCTGTGTGCACACTCATCTCTATTCTAACAATAATGTAAAGGGTGTATTTGGTACTTAGTCTAAGAGGGAGGGTGGCTGGGGTCGATTATCCTTGCTGCTTGGTTCATTCTTGTTGGTGGAAAGTAAAAAAAAGTTGGTACTATACCGTTTTCCGTTCCCCGCGTGTCTTGTGTCGTCGCCTGTGTGCAAGCGGGTGTCTGATCTGTCTTCTCGGTGTTTTAAATCTGGAACCAAACCCGAAAGATAGTTTAGCAGGTGGGAGGCAAGCACATAATAGAATTATTCAAGACTGTAAAGGAAAAGTAGCTGGCATCGTTTACGTTGTTTGTTAAGTTCTAATATCCAAGTGGTTTATTTTCTGTGTGCACACTCATCTCTATTCTAACAATAATGTAAAGGGTGTATTTGGTACTTAGTCTAAGAGGGAGGGTGGCTGGGGTCGATTATCCTTGCTGCTTGGTTCATTCTTGTTGGTGGAAAGTAAAAAAAGTTGGTACTATACCGTTTTCCGTTCCCCGCGTGTCTTGTGTCGTCGCCTGTGTGCAAGCGGGTGTCTGATCTGTCTTCTCGGTGTTTTAAATCTGGAACCAAACCCGAAAGATAGTTTAGCAGGTGGGAGGCAAGCACATAATAGAATTATTCAAGACTGTAAAGGAAAAGTAGCTGGCATCGTTTACGTTGTTTGTTAAGTTCTAATATCCAAGTGGTTTATTTTCTGTGTGCACACTCATCTCTATTCTAACAATAATGTAAAGGGTGTATTTGGTACTTAGTCTAAGAGGGAGGGTGGCTGGGGTCGATTATCCTTGCTGCTTGGTTCATTCTTGTTGGTGGAAAGTAAAAAAAAGTTGGTACTATACCGTTTTCCGTTCCCCGCGTGTCTTGTGTCGTCGCCTGTGTGCAAGCGGGTGTCTGATCTGTCTTCTCGGTGTTTTAAATCTGGAACCAAACCCGAAAGATAGTTTAGCAGGTGGGAGGCAAGCACATAATAGAATTATTCAAGACTGTAAAGGAAAAGTAGCTGGCATCGTTTACGTTGTTTGTTAAGTTCTAATATCCAAGTGGTTTATTTTCTGTGTGCACACTCATCTCTATTCTAACAATAATGTAAAGGGTGTATTTGGTACTTAGTCTAAGAGGGGAGGGTGGCTGGGGTCGATTATCCTTGCTGCTTGGTTCATTCTTGTTGGTGGAAAGTAAAAAAAAGTTGGTACTATACCGTTTTCCGTTCCCCGCGTGTCTTGTGTCGTCGCCTGTGTGCAAGCGGGTGTCTGATCTGTCTTCTCGGTGTTTTAAATCTGGAACCAAACCCGAAAGATAGTTTAGCAGGTGGGAGGCAAGCACATAATAGAATTATTCAAGACTGTAAAGGAAAAGTAGCTGGCATCGTTTACGTTGTTTGTTAAGTTCTAATATCCAAGTGGTTTATTTTCTGTGTGCACACTCATCTCTATTCTAACAATAATGTAAAGGGTGTATTTGGTACTTAGTCTAAGAGGGAGGGTGGCTGGGGTCGATTATCCTTGCTGCTTGGTTCATTCTTGTTGGTGGAAAGTAAAAAAAAGTTGGTACTATACCGTTTTCCGTTCCCCGCGTGTCTTGTGTCGTCGCCTGTGTGCAAGCGGGTGTCTGATCTGTCTTCTCGGTGTTTTAAATCTGGAACCAAACCCGAAAGATAGTTTAGCAGGTGGGAGGCAAGCACATAATAGAATTATTCAAGACTGTAAAGGAAAAGTAGCTGGCATCGTTTACGTTGTTTGTTAAGTTCTAATATCCAAGTGGTTTATTTTCTGTGTGCACACTCATCTCTATTCTAACAATAATGTAAAGGGTGTATTTGGTACTTAGTCTAAGAGGGAGGGTGGCTGGGGTCGATTATCCTTGCTGCTTGGTTCATTCTTGTTGGTGGAAAGTAAAAAAAAGTTGGTACTATACCGTTTTCCGTTCCCCGCGTGTCTTGTGTCGTCGCCTGTGTGCAAGCGGGTGTCTGATCTGTCTTCTCGGTGTTTTAAATCTGGAACCAAACCCGAAAGATAGTTTAGCAGGTGGGAGGCAAGCACATAATAGAATTATTCAAGACTGTAAAGGAAAAGTAGCTGGCATCGTTTACGTTGTTTGTTAAGTTCTAATATCCAAGTGGTTTATTTTCTGTGTGCACACTCATCTCTATTCTAACAATAATGTAAAGGGTGTATTTGGTACTTAGTCTAAGAGGGAGGGTGGCTGGGGTCGATTATCCTTGCTGCTTGGTTCATTCTTGTTGGTGGAAAGTAAAAAAAAGTTGGTACTATACCGTTTTCCGTTCCCCGCGTGTCTTGTGTCGTCGCCTGTGTGCAAGCGGGTGTCTGATCTGTCTTCTCGGTGTTTTAAATCTGGAACCAAACCCGAAAGATAGTTTAGCAGGTGGGAGGCAAGCACATAATAGAATTATTCAAGACTGTAAAGGAAAAGTAGCTGGCATCGTTTACGTTGTTTGTTAAGTTCTAATATCCAAGTGGTTTATTTTCTGTGTGCACACTCATCTCTATTCTAACAATAATGTAAAGGGTGTATTTGGTACTTAGTCTAAGAGGGAGGGTGGCTGGGGTCGATTATCCTTGCTGCTTGGTTCATTCTTGTTGGTGGAAAGTAAAAAAAAGTTGGTACTATACCGTTTTCCGTTCCCCGCGTGTCTTGTGTCGTCGCCTGTGTGCAAGCGGGTGTCTGATCTGTCTTCTCGGTGTTTTAAATCTGGAACCAAACCCGAAAGATAGTTTAGCAGGTGGGAGGCAAGCACATAATAGAATTATTCAAGACTGTAAAGGAAAAGTAGCTGGCATCGTTTACGTTGTTTGTTAAGTTCTAATATCCAAGTGGTTTATTTTCTGTGTGCACACTCATCTCTATTCTAACAATAATGTAAAGGGTGTATTTGGTACTTAGTCTAAGAGGGAGGGTGGCTGGGGTCGATTATCCTTGCTGCTTGGTTCATTCTTGTTGGTGGAAAGTAAAAAAAAGTTGGTACTATACCGTTTTCCGTTCCCCGCGTGTCTTGTGTCGTCGCCTGTGTGCAAGCGGGTGTCTGATCTGTCTTCTCGGTGTTTTAAATCTGGAACCAAACCCGAAAGATAGTTTAGCAGGTGGGAGGCAAGCACATAATAGAATTATTCAAGACTGTAAAGGAAAAGTAGCTGGCATCGTTTACGTTGTTTGTTAAGTTCTAATATCCAAGTGGTTTATTTTCTGTGTGCACACTCATCTCTATTCTAACAATAATGTAAAGGGTGTATTTGGTACTTAGTCTAAGAGGGAGGGTGGCTGGGGTCGATTATCCTTGCTGCTTGGTTCATTCTTGTTGGTGGAAAGTAAAAAAAAGTTGGTACTATACCGTTTTCCGTTCCCCGCGTGTCTTGTGTCGTCGCCTGTGTGCAAGCGGGTGTCTGATCTGTCTTCTCGGTGTTTTAAATCTGGAACCAAACCCGAAAGATAGTTTAGCAGGTGGGAGGCAAGCACATAATAGAATTATTCAAGACTGTAAAGGAAAAGTAGCTGGCATCGTTTACGTTGTTTGTTAAGTTCTAATATCCAAGTGGTTTATTTTCTGTGTGCACACTCATCTCTATTCTAACAATAATGTAAAGGGTGTATTTGGTACTTAGTCTAAGAGGGAGGGTGGCTGGGGTCGATTATCCTTGCTGCTTGGTTCATTCTTGTTGGTGGAAAGTAAAAAAAAGTTGGTACTATACCGTTTTCCGTTCCCCGCGTGTCTTGTGTCGTCGCCTGTGTGCAAGCGGGTGTCTGATCTGTCTTCTCGGTGTTTTAAATCTGGAACCAAACCCGAAAGATAGTTTAGCAGGTGGGAGGCAAGCACATAATAGAATTATTCAAGACTGTAAAGGAAAAGTAGCTGGCATCGTTTACGTTGTTTGTTAAGTTCTAATATCCAAGTGGTTTATTTTCTGTGTGCACACTCATCTCTATTCTAACAATAATGTAAAGGGTGTATTTGGTACTTAGTCTAAGAGGGAGGGTGGCTGGGGTCGATTATCCTTGCTGCTTGGTTCATTCTTGTTGGTGGAAAGTAAAAAAAAGTTGGTACTATACCGTTTTCCGTTCCCCGCGTGTCTTGTGTCGTCGCCTGTGTGCAAGCGGGTGTCTGATCTGTCTTCTCGGTGTTTTAAATCTGGAACCAAACCCGAAAGATAGTTTAGCAGGTGGGAGGCAAGCACATAATAGAATTATTCAAGACTGTAAAGGAAAAGTAGCTGGCATCGTTTACGTTGTTTGTTAAGTTCTAATATCCAAGTGGTTTATTTTCTGTGTGCACACTCATCTCTATTCTAACAATAATGTAAAGGGTGTATTTGGTACTTAGTCTAAGAGGGAGGGTGGCTGGGGTCGATTATCCTTGCTGCTTGGTTCATTCTTGTTGGTGGAAAGTAAAAAAAAGTTGGTACTATACCGTTTTCCGTTCCCCGCGTGTCTTGTGTCGTCGCCTGTGTGCAAGCGGGTGTCTGATCTGTCTTCTCGGTGTTTTAAATCTGGAACCAAACCCGAAAGATAGTTTAGCAGGTGGGAGGCAAGCACATAATAGAATTATTCAAGACTGTAAAGGAAAAGTAGCTGGCATCGTTTACGTTGTTTGTTAAGTTCTAATATCCAAGTGGTTTATTTTCTGTGTGCACACTCATCTCTATTCTAACAATAATGTAAAGGGTGTATTTGGTACTTAGTCTAAGAGGGAGGGTGGCTGGGGTCGATTATCCTTGCTGCTTGGTTCATTCTTGTTGGTGGAAAGTAAAAAAAAGTTGGTACTATACCGTTTTCCGTTCCCCGCGTGTCTTGTGTCGTCGCCTGTGTGCAAGCGGGTGTCTGATCTGTCTTCTCGGTGTTTTAAATCTGGAACCAAACCCGAAAGATAGTTTAGCAGGTGGGAGGCAAGCACATAATAGAATTATTCAAGACTGTAAAGGAAAAGTAGCTGGCATCGTTTACGTTGTTTGTTAAGTTCTAATATCCAAGTGGTTTATTTTCTGTGTGCACACTCATCTCTATTCTAACAATAATGTAAAGGGTGTATTTGGTACTTAGTCTAAGAGGGAGGGTGGCTGGGGTCGATTATCCTTGCTGCTTGGTTCATTCTTGTTGGTGGAAAGTAAAAAAAAGTTGGTACTATACCGTTTTCCGTTCCCCGCGTGTCTTGTGTCGTCGCCTGTGTGCAAGCGGGTGTCTGATCTGTCTTCTCGGTGTTTTAAATCTGGAACCAAACCCGAAAGATAGTTTAGCAGGTGGGAGGCAAGCACATAATAGAATTATTCAAGACTGTAAAGGAAAAGTAGCTGGCATCGTTTACGTTGTTTGTTAAGTTCTAATATCCAAGTGGTTTATTTTCTGTGTGCACACTCATCTCTATTCTAACAATAATGTAAAGGGTGTATTTGGTACTTAGTCTAAGAGGGAGGGTGGCTGCGGGTCGATTATCCTTGCTGCTTGGTTCATTCTTGTTGGTGGAAAGTAAAAAAAAGTTGGTACTATACCGTTTTCCGTTCCCCGCGTGTCTTGTGTCGTCGCCTGTGTGCAAGCGGGTGTCTGATCTGTCTTCTCGGTGTTTTAAATCTGGAACCAAACCCGAAAGATAGTTTAGCAGGTGGGAGGCAAGCACATAATAGAATTATTCAAGACTGTAAAGGAAAAGTAGCTGGCATCGTTTACGTTGTTTGTTAAGTTCTAATATCCAAGTGGTTTATTTTCTGTGTGCACACTCATCTCTATTCTAACAATAATGTAAAGGGTGTATTTGGTACTTAGTCTAAGAGGGAGGGTGGCTGGGGTCGATTATCCTTGCTGCTTGGTTCATTCTTGTTGGTGGAAAGTAAAAAAAAGTTGGTACTATACCGTTTTCCGTTCCCCGCGTGTCTTGTGTCGTCGCCTGTGTGCAAGCGGGTGTCTGATCTGTCTTCTCGGTGTTTTAAATCTGGAACCAAACCCGAAAGATAGTTTAGCAGGTGGGAGGCAAGCACATAATAGAATTATTCAAGACTGTAAAGGAAAAGTAGCTGGCATCGTTTACGTTGTTTGTTAAGTTCTAATATCCAAGTGGTTTATTTTCTGTGTGCACACTCATCTCTATTCTAACAATAATGTAAAGGGTGTATTTGGTACTTAGTCTAAGAGGGAGGGTGGCTGGGGTCGATTATCCTTGCTGCTTGGTTCATTCTTGTTGGTGGAAAGTAAAAAAAAGTTGGTACTATACCGTTTTCCGTTCCCCGCGTGTCTTGTGTCGTCGCCTGTGTGCAAGCGGGTGTCTGATCTGTCTTCTCGGTGTTTTAAATCTGGAACCAAACCCGAAAGATAGTTTAGCAGGTGGGAGGCAAGCACATAATAGAATTATTCAAGACTGTAAAGGAAAAGTAGCTGGCATCGTTTACGTTGTTTGTTAAGTTCTAATATCCAAGTGGTTTATTTTCTGTGTGCACACTCATCTCTATTCTAACAATAATGTAAAGGGTGTATTTGGTACTTAGTCTAAGAGGGAGGGTGGCTGGGGTCGATTATCCTTGCTGCTTGGTTCATTCTTGTTGGTGGAAAGTAAAAAAAAGTTGGTACTATACCGTTTTCCGTTCCCCGCGTGTCTTGTGTCGTCGCCTGTGTGCAAGCGGGTGTCTGATCTGTCTTCTCGGTGTTTTAAATCTGGAACCAAACCCGAAAGATAGTTTAGCAGGTGGGAGGCAAGCACATAATAGAATTATTCAAGACTGTAAAGGAAAAGTAGCTGGCATCGTTTACGTTGTTTGTTAAGTTCTAATATCCAAGTGGTTTATTTTCTGTGTGCACACTCATCTCTATTCTAACAATAATGTAAAGGGTGTATTTGGTACTTAGTCTAAGAGGGAGGGTGGCTGGGGTCGATTATCCTTGCTGCTTGGTTCATTCTTGTTGGTGGAAAGTAAAAAAAAGTTGGTACTATACCGTTTTCCGTTCCCCGCGTGTCTTGTGTCGTCGCCTGTGTGCAAGCGGGTGTCTGATCTGTCTTCTCGGTGTTTTAAATCTGGAACCAAACCCGAAAGATAGTTTAGCAGGTGGGAGGCAAGCACATAATAGAATTATTCAAGACTGTAAAGGAAAAGTAGCTGGCATCGTTTACGTTGTTTGTTAAGTTCTAATATCCAAGTGGTTTATTTTCTGTGTGCACACTCATCTCTATTCTAACAATAATGTAAAGGGTGTATTTGGTACTTAGTCTAAGAGGGAGGGTGGCTGGGGTCGATTATCCTTGCTGCTTGGTTCATTCTTGTTGGTGGAAAGTAAAAAAAAGTTGGTACTATACCGTTTTCCGTTCCCCGCGTGTCTTGTGTCGTCGCCTGTGTGCAAGCGGGTGTCTGATCTGTCTTCTCGGTGTTTTAAATCTGGAACCAAACCCGAAAGATAGTTTAGCAGGTGGGAGGCAAGCACATAATAGAATTATTCAAGACTGTAAAGGAAAAGTAGCTGGCATCGTTTACGTTGTTTGTTAAGTTCTAATATCCAAGTGGTTTATTTTCTGTGTGCACACTCATCTCTATTCTAACAATAATGTAAAGGGTGTATTTGGTACTTAGTCTAAGAGGGAGGGTGGCTGGGGTCGATTATCCTTGCTGCTTGGTTCATTCTTGTTGGTGGAAAGTAAAAAAAAGTTGGTACTATACCGTTTTCCGTTCCCCGCGTGTCTTGTGTCGTCGCCTGTGTGCAAGCGGGTGTCTGATCTGTCTTCTCGGTGTTTTAAATCTGGAACCAAACCCGAAAGATAGTTTAGCAGGTGGGAGGCAAGCACATAATAGAATTATTCAAGACTGTAAAGGAAAAGTAGCTGGCATCGTTTACGTTGTTTGTTAAGTTCTAATATCCAAGTGGTTTATTTTCTGTGTGCACACTCATCTCTATTCTAACAATAATGTAAAGGGTGTATTTGGTACTTAGTCTAAGAGGGAGGGTGGCTGGGGTCGATTATCCTTGCTGCTTGGTTCATTCTTGTTGGTGGAAAGTAAAAAAAAGTTGGTACTATACCGTTTTCCGTTCCCCGCGTGTCTTGTGTCGTCGCCTGTGTGCAAGCGGGTGTCTGATCTGTCTTCTCGGTGTTTTAAATCTGGAACCAAACCCGAAAGATAGTTTAGCAGGTGGGAGGCAAGCACATAATAGAATTATTCAAGACTGTAAAGGAAAAGTAGCTGGCATCGTTTACGTTGTTTGTTAAGTTCTAATATCCAAGTGGTTTATTTTCTGTGTGCACACTCATCTCTATTCTAACAATAATGTAAAGGGTGTATTTGGTACTTAGTCTAAGAGGGAGGGTGGCTGGGGTCGATTATCCTTGCTGCTTGGTTCATTCTTGTTGGTGGAAAGTAAAAAAAAGTTGGTACTATACCGTTTTCCGTTCCCCGCGTGTCTTGTGTCGTCGCCTGTGTGCAAGCGGGTGTCTGATCTGTCTTCTCGGTGTTTTAAATCTGGAACCAAACCCGAAAGATAGTTTAGCAGGTGGGAGGCAAGCACATAATAGAATTATTCAAGACTGTAAAGGAAAAGTAGCTGGCATCGTTTACGTTGTTTGTTAAGTTCTAATATCCAAGTGGTTTATTTTCTGTGTGCACACTCATCTCTATTCTAACAATAATGTAAAGGGTGTATTTGGTACTTAGTCTAAGAGGGAGGGTGGCTGGGGTCGATTATCCTTGCTGCTTGGTTCATTCTTGTTGGTGGAAAGTAAAAAAAAGTTGGTACTATACCGTTTTCCGTTCCCCGCGTGTCTTGTGTCGTCGCCTGTGTGCAAGCGGGTGTCTGATCTGTCTTCTCGGTGTTTTAAATCTGGAACCAAACCCGAAAGATAGTTTAGCAGGTGGGAGGCAAGCACATAATAGAATTATTCAAGACTGTAAAGGAAAAGTAGCTGGCATCGTTTACGTTGTTTGTTAAGTTCTAATATCCAAGTGGTTTATTTTCTGTGTGCACACTCATCTCTATTCTAACAATAATGTAAAGGGTGTATTTGGTACTTAGTCTAAGAGGGAGGGTGGCTGGGGTCGATTATCCTTGCTGCTTGGTTCATTCTTGTTGGTGGAAAGTAAAAAAAAGTTGGTACTATACCGTTTTCCGTTCCCCGCGTGTCTTGTGTCGTCGCCTGTGTGCAAGCGGGTGTCTGATCTGTCTTCTCGGTGTTTTAAATCTGGAACCAAACCCGAAAGATAGTTTAGCAGGTGGGAGGCAAGCACATAATAGAATTATTCAAGACTGTAAAGGAAAAGTAGCTGGCATCGTTTACGTTGTTTGTTAAGTTCTAATATCCAAGTGGTTTATTTTCTGTGTGCACACTCATCTCTATTCTAACAATAATGTAAAGGGTGTATTTGGTACTTAGTCTAAGAGGGAGGGTGGCTGGGGTCGATTATCCTTGCTGCTTGGTTCATTCTTGTTGGTGGAAAGTAAAAAAAAGTTGGTACTATACCGTTTTCCGTTCCCCGCGTGTCTTGTGTCGTCGCCTGTGTGCAAGCGGGTGTCTGATCTGTCTTCTCGGTGTTTTAAATCTGGAACCAAACCCGAAAGATAGTTTAGCAGGTGGGAGGCAAGCACATAATAGAATTATTCAAGACTGTAAAGGAAAAGTAGCTGGCATCGTTTACGTTGTTTGTTAAGTTCTAATATCCAAGTGGTTTATTTTCTGTGTGCACACTCATCTCTATTCTAACAATAATGTAAAGGGTGTATTTGGTACTTAGTCTAAGAGGGAGGGTGGCTGGGGTCGATTATCCTTGCTGCTTGGTTCATTCTTGTTGGTGGAAAGTAAAAAAAAGTTGGTACTATACCGTTTTCCGTTCCCCGCGTGTCTTGTGTCGTCGCCTGTGTGCAAGCGGGTGTCTGATCTGTCTTCTCGGTGTTTTAAATCTGGAACCAAACCCGAAAGATAGTTTAGCAGGTGGGAGGCAAGCACATAATAGAATTATTCAAGACTGTAAAGGAAAAGTAGCTGGCATCGTTTACGTTGTTTGTTAAGTTCTAATATCCAAGTGGTTTATTTTCTGTGTGCACACTCATCTCTATTCTAACAATAATGTAAAGGGTGTATTTGGTACTTAGTCTAAGAGGGAGGGTGGCTGGGGTCGATTATCCTTGCTGCTTGGTTCATTCTTGTTGGTGGAAAGTAAAAAAAAGTTGGTACTATACCGTTTTCCGTTCCCCGCGTGTCTTGTGTCGTCGCCTGTGTGCAAGCGGGTGTCTGATCTGTCTTCTCGGTGTTTTAAATCTGGAACCAAACCCGAAAGATAGTTTAGCAGGTGGGAGGCAAGCACATAATAGAATTATTCAAGACTGTAAAGGAAAAGTAGCTGGCATCGTTTACGTTGTTTGTTAAGTTCTAATATCCAAGTGGTTTATTTTCTGTGTGCACACTCATCTCTATTCTAACAATAATGTAAAGGGTGTATTTGGTACTTAGTCTAAGAGGGAGGGTGGCTGGGGTCGATTATCCTTGCTGCTTGGTTCATTCTTGTTGGTGGAAAGTAAAAAAAAGTTGGTACTATACCGTTTTCCGTTCCCCGCGTGTCTTGTGTCGTCGCCTGTGTGCAAGCGGGTGTCTGATCTGTCTTCTCGGTGTTTTAAATCTGGAACCAAACCCGAAAGATAGTTTAGCAGGTGGGAGGCAAGCACATAATAGAATTATTCAAGACTGTAAAGGAAAAGTAGCTGGCATCGTTTACGTTGTTTGTTAAGTTCTAATATCCAAGTGGTTTATTTTCTGTGTGCACACTCATCTCTATTCTAACAATAATGTAAAGGGTGTATTTGGTACTTAGTCTAAGAGGGAGGGTGGCTGGGGTCGATTATCCTTGCTGCTTGGTTCATTCTTGTTGGTGGAAAGTAAAAAAAAGTTGGTACTATACCGTTTTCCGTTCCCCGCGTGTCTTGTGTCGTCGCCTGTGTGCAAGCGGGTGTCTGATCTGTCTTCTCGGTGTTTTAAATCTGGAACCAAACCCGAAAGATAGTTTAGCAGGTGGGAGGCAAGCACATAATAGAATTATTCAAGACTGTAAAGGAAAAGTAGCTGGCATCGTTTACGTTGTTTGTTAAGTTCTAATATCCAAGTGGTTTATTTTCTGTGTGCACACTCATCTCTATTCTAACAATAATGTAAAGGGTGTATTTGGTACTTAGTCTAAGAGGGAGGGTGGCTGGGGTCGATTATCCTTGCTGCTTGGTTCATTCTTGTTGGTGGAAAGTAAAAAAAAGTTGGTACTATACCGTTTTCCGTTCCCCGCGTGTCTTGTGTCGTCGCCTGTGTGCAAGCGGGTGTCTGATCTGTCTTCTCGGTGTTTTAAATCTGGAACCAAACCCGAAAGATAGTTTAGCAGGTGGGAGGCAAGCACATAATAGAATTATTCAAGACTGTAAAGGAAAAGTAGCTGGCATCGTTTACGTTGTTTGTTAAGTTCTAATATCCAAGTGGTTTATTTTCTGTGTGCACACTCATCTCTATTCTAACAATAATGTAAAGGGTGTATTTGGTACTTAGTCTAAGAGGGAGGGTGGCTGGGGTCGATTATCCTTGCTGCTTGGTTCATTCTTGTTGGTGGAAAGTAAAAAAAAGTTGGTACTATACCGTTTTCCGTTCCCCGCGTGTCTTGTGTCGTCGCCTGTGTGCAAGCGGGTGTCTGATCTGTCTTCTCGGTGTTTTAAATCTGGAACCAAACCCGAAAGATAGTTTAGCAGGTGGGAGGCAAGCACATAATAGAATTATTCAAGACTGTAAAGGAAAAGTAGCTGGCATCGTTTACGTTGTTTGTTAAGTTCTAATATCCAAGTGGTTTATTTTCTGTGTGCACACTCATCTCTATTCTAACAATAATGTAAAGGGTGTATTTGGTACTTAGTCTAAGAGGGAGGGTGGCTGGGGTCGATTATCCTTGCTGCTTGGTTCATTCTTGTTGGTGGAAAGTAAAAAAAAGTTGGTACTATACCGTTTTCCGTTCCCCGCGTGTCTTGTGTCGTCGCCTGTGTGCAAGCGGGTGTCTGATCTGTCTTCTCGGTGTTTTAAATCTGGAACCAAACCCGAAAGATAGTTTAGCAGGTGGGAGGCAAGCACATAATAGAATTATTCAAGACTGTAAAGGAAAAGTAGCTGGCATCGTTTACGTTGTGTTGTTAAGTTCTAATATCCAAGTGGTTTATTTTCTGTGTGCACACTCATCTCTATTCTAACAATAATGTAAAGGGTGTATTTGGTACTTAGTCTAAGAGGGAGGGTGGCTGGGGTCGATTATCCTTGCTGCTTGGTTCATTCTTGTTGGTGGAAAGTAAAAAAAAGTTGGTACTATACCGTTTTCCGTTCCCCGCGTGTCTTGTGTCGTCGCCTGTGTGCAAGCGGGTGTCTGATCTGTCTTCTCGGTGTTTTAAATCTGGAACCAAACCCGAAAGATAGTTTAGCAGGTGGGAGGCAAGCACATAATAGAATTATTCAAGACTGTAAAGGAAAAGTAGCTGGCATCGTTTACGTTGTTTGTTAAGTTCTAATATCCAAGTGGTTTATTTTCTGTGTGCACACTCATCTCTATTCTAACAATAATGTAAAGGGTGTATTTGGTACTTAGTCTAAGAGGGAGGGTGGCTGGGGTCGATTATCCTTGCTGCTTGGTTCATTCTTGTTGGTGGAAAGTAAAAAAAAGTTGGTACTATACCGTTTTCCGTTCCCCGCGTGTCTTGTGTCGTCGCCTGTGTGCAAGCGGGTGTCTGATCTGTCTTCTCGGTGTTTTAAATCTGGAACCAAACCCGAAAGATAGTTTAGCAGGTGGGAGGCAAGCACATAATAGAATTATTCAAGACTGTAAAGGAAAAGTAGCTGGCATCGTTTACGTTGTTTGTTAAGTTCTAATATCCAAGTGGTTTATTTTCTGTGTGCACACTCATCTCTATTCTAACAATAATGTAAAGGGTGTATTTGGTACTTAGTCTAAGAGGGAGGGTGGCTGGGGTCGATTATCCTTGCTGCTTGGTTCATTCTTGTTGGTGGAAAGTAAAAAAAAGTTGGTACTATACCGTTTTCCGTTCCCCGCGTGTCTTGTGTCGTCGCCTGTGTGCAAGCGGGTGTCTGATCTGTCTTCTCGGTGTTTTAAATCTGGAACCAAACCCGAAAGATAGTTTAGCAGGTGGGAGGCAAGCACATAATAGAATTATTCAAGACTGTAAAGGAAAAGTAGCTGGCATCGTTTACGTTGTTTGTTAAGTTCTAATATCCAAGTGGTTTATTTTCTGTGTGCACACTCATCTCTATTCTAACAATAATGTAAAGGGTGTATTTGGTACTTAGTCTAAGAGGGAGGGTGGCTGGGGTCGATTATCCTTGCTGCTTGGTTCATTCTTGTTGGTGGAAAGTAAAAAAAAGTTGGTACTATACCGTTTTCCGTTCCCCGCGTGTCTTGTGTCGTCGCCTGTGTGCAAGCGGGTGTCTGATCTGTCTTCTCGGTGTTTTAAATCTGGAACCAAACCCGAAAGATAGTTTAGCAGGTGGGAGGCAAGCACATAATAGAATTATTCAAGACTGTAAAGGAAAAGTAGCTGGCATCGTTTACGTTGTTTGTTAAGTTCTAATATCCAAGTGGTTTATTTTCTGTGTGCACACTCATCTCTATTCTAACAATAATGTAAAGGGTGTATTTGGTACTTAGTCTAAGAGGGAGGGTGGCTGGGGTCGATTATCCTTGCTGCTTGGTTCATTCTTGTTGGTGGAAAGTAAAAAAAAGTTGGTACTATACCGTTTTCCGTTCCCCGCGTGTCTTGTGTCGTCGCCTGTGTGCAAGCGGGTGTCTGATCTGTCTTCTCGGTGTTTTAAATCTGGAACCAAACCCGAAAGATAGTTTAGCAGGTGGGAGGCAAGCACATAATAGAATTATTCAAGACTGTAAAGGAAAAGTAGCTGGCATCGTTTACGTTGTTTGTTAAGTTCTAATATCCAAGTGGTTTATTTTCTGTGTGCACACTCATCTCTATTCTAACAATAATGTAAAGGGTGTATTTGGTACTTAGTCTAAGAGGGAGGGTGGCTGGGGTCGATTATCCTTGCTGCTTGGTTCATTCTTGTTGGTGGAAAGTAAAAAAAAGTTGGTACTATACCGTTTTCCGTTCCCCGCGTGTCTTGTGTCGTCGCCTGTGTGCAAGCGGGTGTCTGATCTGTCTTCTCGGTGTTTTAAATCTGGAACCAAACCCGAAAGATAGTTTAGCAGGTGGGAGGCAAGCACATAATAGAATTATTCAAGACTGTAAAGGAAAAGTAGCTGGCATCGTTTACGTTGTTTGTTAAGTTCTAATATCCAAGTGGTTTATTTTCTGTGTGCACACTCATCTCTATTCTAACAATAATGTAAAGGGTGTATTTGGTACTTAGTCTAAGAGGGAGGGTGGCTGGGGTCGATTATCCTTGCTGCTTGGTTCATTCTTGTTGGTGGAAAGTAAAAAAAAGTTGGTACTATACCGTTTTCCGTTCCCCGCGTGTCTTGTGTCGTCGCCTGTGTGCAAGCGGGTGTCTGATCTGTCTTCTCGGTGTTTTAAATCTGGAACCAAACCCGAAAGATAGTTTAGCAGGTGGGAGGCAAGCACATAATAGAATTATTCAAGACTGTAAAGGAAAAGTAGCTGGCATCGTTTACGTTGTTTGTTAAGTTCTAATATCCAAGTGGTTTATTTTCTGTGTGCACACTCATCTCTATTCTAACAATAATGTAAAGGGTGTATTTGGTACTTAGTCTAAGAGGGAGGGTGGCTGGGGTCGATTATCCTTGCTGCTTGGTTCATTCTTGTTGGTGGAAAGTAAAAAAAAGTTGGTACTATACCGTTTTCCGTTCCCCGCGTGTCTTGTGTCGTCGCCTGTGTGCAAGCGGGTGTCTGATCTGTCTTCTCGGTGTTTTAAATCTGGAACCAAACCCGAAAGATAGTTTAGCAGGTGGGAGGCAAGCACATAATAGAATTATTCAAGACTGTAAAGGAAAAGTAGCTGGCATCGTTTACGTTGTTTGTTAAGTTCTAATATCCAAGTGGTTTATTTTCTGTGTGCACACTCATCTCTATTCTAACAATAATGTAAAGGGTGTATTTGGTACTTAGTCTAAGAGGGAGGGTGGCTGGGGTCGATTATCCTTGCTGCTTGGTTCATTCTTGTTGGTGGAAAGTAAAAAAAAGTTGGTACTATACCGTTTTCCGTTCCCCGCGTGTCTTGTGTCGTCGCCTGTGTGCAAGCGGGTGTCTGATCTGTCTTCTCGGTGTTTTAAATCTGGAACCAAACCCGAAAGATAGTTTAGCAGGTGGGAGGCAAGCACATAATAGAATTATTCAAGACTGTAAAGGAAAAGTAGCTGGCATCGTTTACGTTGTTTGTTAAGTTCTAATATCCAAGTGGTTTATTTTCTGTGTGCACACTCATCTCTATTCTAACAATAATGTAAAGGGTGTATTTGGTACTTAGTCTAAGAGGGAGGGTGGCTGGGGTCGATTATCCTTGCTGCTTGGTTCATTCTTGTTGGTGGAAAGTAAAAAAAAGTTGGTACTATACCGTTTTCCGTTCCCCGCGTGTCTTGTGTCGTCGCCTGTGTGCAAGCGGGTGTCTGATCTGTCTTCTCGGTGTTTTAAATCTGGAACCAAACCCGAAAGATAGTTTAGCAGGTGGGAGGCAAGCACATAATAGAATTATTCAAGACTGTAAAGGAAAAGTAGCTGGCATCGTTTACGTTGTTTGTTAAGTTCTAATATCCAAGTGGTTTATTTTCTGTGTGCACACTCATCTCTATTCTAACAATAATGTAAAGGGTGTATTTGGTACTTAGTCTAAGAGGGAGGGTGGCTGGGGTCGATTATCCTTGCTGCTTGGTTCATTCTTGTTGGTGGAAAGTAAAAAAAAGTTGGTACTATACCGTTTTCCGTTCCCCGCGTGTCTTGTGTCGTCGCCTGTGTGCAAGCGGGTGTCTGATCTGTCTTCTCGGTGTTTTAAATCTGGAACCAAACCCGAAAGATAGTTTAGCAGGTGGGAGGCAAGCACATAATAGAATTATTCAAGACTGTAAAGGAAAAGTAGCTGGCATCGTTTACGTTGTTTGTTAAGTTCTAATATCCAAGTGGTTTATTTTCTGTGTGCACACTCATCTCTATTCTAACAATAATGTAAAGGGTGTATTTGGTACTTAGTCTAAGAGGGAGGGTGGCTGGGGTCGATTATCCTTGCTGCTTGGTTCATTCTTGTTGGTGGAAAGTAAAAAAAAGTTGGTACTATACCGTTTTCCGTTCCCCGCGTGTCTTGTGTCGTCGCCTGTGTGCAAGCGGGTGTCTGATCTGTCTTCTCGGTGTTTTAAATCTGGAACCAAACCCGAAAGATAGTTTAGCAGGTGGGAGGCAAGCACATAATAGAATTATTCAAGACTGTAAAGGAAAAGTAGCTGGCATCGTTTACGTTGTTTGTTAAGTTCTAATATCCAAGTGGTTTATTTTCTGTGTGCACACTCATCTCTATTCTAACAATAATGTAAAGGGTGTATTTGGTACTTAGTCTAAGAGGGAGGGTGGCTGGGGTCGATTATCCTTGCTGCTTGGTTCATTCTTGTTGGTGGAAAGTAAAAAAAAGTTGGTACTATACCGTTTTCCGTTCCCCGCGTGTCTTGTGTCGTCGCCTGTGTGCAAGCGGGTGTCTGATCTGTCTTCTCGGTGTTTTAAATCTGGAACCAAACCCGAAAGATAGTTTAGCAGGTGGGAGGCAAGCACATAATAGAATTATTCAAGACTGTAAAGGAAAAGTAGCTGGCATCGTTTACGTTGTTTGTTAAGTTCTAATATCCAAGTGGTTTATTTTCTGTGTGCACACTCATCTCTATTCTAACAATAATGTAAAGGGTGTATTTGGTACTTAGTCTAAGAGGGAGGGTGGCTGGGGTCGATTATCCTTGCTGCTTGGTTCATTCTTGTTGGTGGAAAGTAAAAAAAAGTTGGTACTATACCGTTTTCCGTTCCCCGCGTGTCTTGTGTCGTCGCCTGTGTGCAAGCGGGTGTCTGATCTGTCTTCTCGGTGTTTTAAATCTGGAACCAAACCCGAAAGATAGTTTAGCAGGTGGGAGGCAAGCACATAATAGAATTATTCAAGACTGTAAAGGAAAAGTAGCTGGCATCGTTTACGTTGTTTGTTAAGTTCTAATATCCAAGTGGTTTATTTTCTGTGTGCACACTCATCTCTATTCTAACAATAATGTAAAGGGTGTATTTGGTACTTAGTCTAAGAGGGAGGGTGGCTGGGGTCGATTATCCTTGCTGCTTGGTTCATTCTTGTTGGTGGAAAGTAAAAAAAAGTTGGTACTATACCGTTTTCCGTTCCCCGCGTGTCTTGTGTCGTCGCCTGTGTGCAAGCGGGTGTCTGATCTGTCTTCTCGGTGTTTTAAATCTGGAACCAAACCCGAAAGATAGTTTAGCAGGTGGGAGGCAAGCACATAATAGAATTATTCAAGACTGTAAAGGAAAAGTAGCTGGCATCGTTTACGTTGTTTGTTAAGTTCTAATATCCAAGTGGTTTATTTTCTGTGTGCACACTCATCTCTATTCTAACAATAATGTAAAGGGTGTATTTGGTACTTAGTCTAAGAGGGAGGGTGGCTGGGGTCGATTATCCTTGCTGCTTGGTTCATTCTTGTTGGTGGAAAGTAAAAAAAAGTTGGTACTATACCGTTTTCCGTTCCCCGCGTGTCTTGTGTCGTCGCCTGTGTGCAAGCGGGTGTCTGATCTGTCTTCTCGGTGTTTTAAATCTGGAACCAAACCCGAAAGATAGTTTAGCAGGTGGGAGGCAAGCACATAATAGAATTATTCAAGACTGTAAAGGAAAAGTAGCTGGCATCGTTTACGTTGTTTGTTAAGTTCTAATATCCAAGTGGTTTATTTTCTGTGTGCACACTCATCTCTATTCTAACAATAATGTAAAGGGTGTATTTGGTACTTAGTCTAAGAGGGAGGGTGGCTGGGGTCGATTATCCTTGCTGCTTGGTTCATTCTTGTTGGTGGAAAGTAAAAAAAAGTTGGTACTATACCGTTTTCCGTTCCCCGCGTGTCTTGTGTCGTCGCCTGTGTGCAAGCGGGTGTCTGATCTGTCTTCTCGGTGTTTTAAATCTGGAACCAAACCCGAAAGATAGTTTAGCAGGTGGGAGGCAAGCACATAATAGAATTATTCAAGACTGTAAAGGAAAAGTAGCTGGCATCGTTTACGTTGTTTGTTAAGTTCTAATATCCAAGTGGTTTATTTTCTGTGTGCACACTCATCTCTATTCTAACAATAATGTAAAGGGTGTATTTGGTACTTAGTCTAAGAGGGAGGGTGGCTGGGGTCGATTATCCTTGCTGCTTGGTTCATTCTTGTTGGTGGAAAGTAAAAAAAAGTTGGTACTATACCGTTTTCCGTTCCCCGCGTGTCTTGTGTCGTCGCCTGTGTGCAAGCGGGTGTCTGATCTGTCTTCTCGGTGTTTTAAATCTGGAACCAAACCCGAAAGATAGTTTAGCAGGTGGGAGGCAAGCACATAATAGAATTATTCAAGACTGTAAAGGAAAAGTAGCTGGCATCGTTTACGTTGTTTGTTAAGTTCTAATATCCAAGTGGTTTATTTTCTGTGTGCACACTCATCTCTATTCTAACAATAATGTAAAGGGTGTATTTGGTACTTAGTCTAAGAGGGAGGGTGGCTGGGGTCGATTATCCTTGCTGCTTGGTTCATTCTTGTTGGTGGAAAGTAAAAAAAAGTTGGTACTATACCGTTTTCCGTTCCCCGCGTGTCTTGTGTCGTCGCCTGTGTGCAAGCGGGTGTCTGATCTGTCTTCTCGGTGTTTTAAATCTGGAACCAAACCCGAAAGATAGTTTAGCAGGTGGGAGGCAAGCACATAATAGAATTATTCAAGACTGTAAAGGAAAAGTAGCTGGCATCGTTTACGTTGTTTGTTAAGTTCTAATATCCAAGTGGTTTATTTTCTGTGTGCACACTCATCTCTATTCTAACAATAATGTAAAGGGTGTATTTGGTACTTAGTCTAAGAGGGAGGGTGGCTGGGGTCGATTATCCTTGCTGCTTGGTTCATTCTTGTTGGTGGAAAGTAAAAAAAAGTTGGTACTATACCGTTTTCCGTTCCCCGCGTGTCTTGTGTCGTCGCCTGTGTGCAAGCGGGTGTCTGATCTGTCTTCTCGGTGTTTTAAATCTGGAACCAAACCCGAAAGATAGTTTAGCAGGTGGGAGGCAAGCACATAATAGAATTATTCAAGACTGTAAAGGAAAAGTAGCTGGCATCGTTTACGTTGTTTGTTAAGTTCTAATATCCAAGTGGTTTATTTTCTGTGTGCACACTCATCTCTATTCTAACAATAATGTAAAGGGTGTATTTGGTACTTAGTCTAAGAGGGAGGGTGGCTGGGGTCGATTATCCTTGCTGCTTGGTTCATTCTTGTTGGTGGAAAGTAAAAAAAAGTTGGTACTATACCGTTTTCCGTTCCCCGCGTGTCTTGTGTCGTCGCCTGTGTGCAAGCGGGTGTCTGATCTGTCTTCTCGGTGTTTTAAATCTGGAACCAAACCCGAAAGATAGTTTAGCAGGTGGGAGGCAAGCACATAATAGAATTATTCAAGACTGTAAAGGAAAAGTAGCTGGCATCGTTTACGTTGTTTGTTAAGTTCTAATATCCAAGTGGTTTATTTTCTGTGTGCACACTCATCTCTATTCTAACAATAATGTAAAGGGTGTATTTGGTACTTAGTCTAAGAGGGAGGGTGGCTGGGGTCGATTATCCTTGCTGCTTGGTTCATTCTTGTTGGTGGAAAGTAAAAAAAAGTTGGTACTATACCGTTTTCCGTTCCCCGCGTGTCTTGTGTCGTCGCCTGTGTGCAAGCGGGTGTCTGATCTGTCTTCTCGGTGTTTTAAATCTGGAACCAAACCCGAAAGATAGTTTAGCAGGTGGGAGGCAAGCACATAATAGAATTATTCAAGACTGTAAAGGAAAAGTAGCTGGCATCGTTTACGTTGTTTGTTAAGTTCTAATATCCAAGTGGTTTATTTTCTGTGTG
>JASEVX010001165.1:0-21832 GCA_031761405.1 Serripes groenlandicus
GTTCATCTTCTGGGTACTTTGTTGATTGGTTGTTTTGCTCAAACAAGGAAAACAAAAATATAATTAATAAATAGCAAAAAGAAGTTGATACCGACGTTTTAAACATAAATTGAATCTTCAGACTGTCAAGAATTAAATTTAAGTTTGCCATTACATTATACAGTGTAAGTATACATTTTATTAATAAGGGTACTGTCTTTGAATCTGGAGCAGCATCTCTCTTTCTCTCTCTC
Organism: Serripes groenlandicus; assembly: GCA_031761405.1. Classification (NCBI taxonomy): domain Eukaryota; kingdom Metazoa; phylum Mollusca; class Bivalvia; order Cardiida; family Cardiidae; genus Serripes; species Serripes groenlandicus. The sequence goes on from JASEVX010001165.1 coordinate 234, forward strand.
TCTCTCCTCTCCTCCTCTCTCTCTTCTCTCTCCTCTCTCTCTCTCTCTCATCTCCTCTCTCTCTCTCTCCTCTCTACTCTCTTCTCTCTTCTCTCTCTCATCTCTCTCTCTCTCTCTCTCTCTCTCTCTCTCTCTCTCCTCTCTCTCTCTCTCTCTCTTCATCTCCTCTCTCTCTCCTCTCTCTCTGTAAGAATGTCTGTCAGTCTGTCTCTCTCTCTATCTCTGTCTCTCTCTCTCTCTGTCTCTCTCTGCTCTCTGTCTCTGTCCTCTATCTCTGTCTGTCTCTGTCTGTCTGTCTGTATGCTTCTGTCTGTCTGTCTGTCTGTTCTGTCTGTCTTCTCTCTTCTCTCTCTCCTCTCTCTCTATCTCTCCTCTCTCTCTCTCTCTCTCTCTCTCTCTCTCTCTCATCTCTCTCTCTCTATCTCTCTCTCTCTCTCTCTCATCTCTCTCTCTCTCTCTCTCTCTCTCTCTCCTCCTCTCTCTCTCATCTCTCTCTCTCTCTCTCTCTCTCTCTCTCTCTGTGTTGTTTCAGGAATCATTAATCTATCCCCCTGAAACGGAATGTGTCGACCCGGATTAGTCCATAATATTGGTTTTCTCTTTGAACGGCTCGTATTATGATACAAAGTGTTCCATTTGGAAGACTCCATATCGATGTTATCGATGTTCAGGAACATCAACAGGCAACAGTATCCTGTGATGAGCGTGGTTCTGCTTTTCGTGTTTTAAGTCTCCAGGACACCGACGCCAAGCTTGATTAATATTAGCGGTAAACAAGAAAGCTTTTAAACTAATAGTATAAATAGATCCGCCTACTCAGACGACGTGGATTCGCTGGCTGGTCTGACTCTATTCTGGTTGCATAGACTTTACACATTTGGTTCCAGCAACCAAAGGGTTAAGTGAAAAGTTCGGGTTCTAAACGGACAACGGTTTATAAAGTACGGAATAGTCAATACTCAACAAAAACTAACTTTTATTTCATTTCAGCAATGATGAACAAACAACAGTTAGCTGTATTCATTATTGTACTAGTGACCCTGACCGGCCACGTGCTTTCCGACTGTCAGAATGAATGTATTAATGCATCGTCGAGGTGTCGGCCGCCATGTAATGATCGGTACAGACGATGTCGACAGAGTAACAGAAGCCCCAGTCTGTGTATAATAGAACAAATCGGTGTTTCAGACGGTGCGATGACAGATTAGCACGCTGCTTGAGAAGATGTAGAGGCTTGGTTGAAGATTATGGTCTGATATGGTTCAAGCCTGTGGTCATCTGTACAAACAGTTTTAAATGCGCGGTGCTCTACGAAAACGAACCTACTTTATTTAACTAACAAATGAGCCGTCCCGCGAAAAAACCAAAACCATTATGAAGTCTGCGTATGTGTCGACCCAGATCAGCCTGCGCAATCCGCACAGGTTAATCCGGACAGACACATTCCGTATCAGGTGGATAAAGGTATAGATTAATGATTTCTGAAACCGAAACTCCACAAGAGGCGAAAAGTGTCTGTCCGTGGCAAGCTTAGACAGATCCGGGTCGATATTTACAGAGTCCACAATGTTGGTTTTCTCGCGGGACGGCTCAAATATTCAATTTGATAGCCACATTATTTAGTATAAATGTAAATTGTATGCCAGTAGCTTCTTGGATGCGTCTTTGACTCATATTAAAACTATTCCAACGGTGCAGATCAGTATCAGACTGCGCTGCTGCTGATATAGAGAACATTTGTTATTGTTCCCTGGGTGAGCATCAACAGGGATATTTTCACGAGTAGCTTTAAATTTAATCCGAATGCTTATACCCCTTTTGATTTTTTTTTTACGAATGAAAATGAACATACATCTGAATAGACAACTGTTTTAATAATGCCATATCCCGTTTACTAACTAACCAGATGAAGAAGCGAGTTTAAGAACATAATCTGATAAAACAGTTGAATCCTTTCGCACATACAACAAATCTGCAGCAGACGACTTTAAAACTTCTGCATTTTTTTTTTAAATGCCCATAATTCAAAGTGTAGTTATTTAATGGAGCTCAAAACATTGTGGCAAATGTAGACATTACAAGTCATTTCTCCTTTTGCGACAACGTTTCATGTTGCCTCGCATATAGCGGGCTGGTATAAGTTTAAAACGCTGCAATGATTACGGTTTAGCAGTCATTGGAGCCATATTCTAATTGTTCTTTATAGATCCCCTTAACCATTTCCCTCATATAGACGCTTTCTGACGCCTCTGCAGCAGACGGCTTTTTGAAAACATAGTAACAAAAGAAGAAATTGCACGTTTTGTGCAATTTCTTCTTTTGTTACTATGTTTTCCACTTTTAGTCATAGGTTATCAATTAAATTATAGAGATTTTCCATTATTTGACAAAATATGTTCAAAATCGTCTGCTGCAGAATTGTCGTATGAGGGAAAGGGTTAACGTGTTATCCAAGGCAACAGTAACACACCATTTTGCACCACCCTTGCCTAACAGATTACTTCTTTAACGTTGTACTTCGAATTCTATGACGTGTTTGACTTTATAAAAACAAATGTCTTATGCTTTTCCCTGAATAAACTCTTATCTTAAATTTTATGAACGGGCTTTGTATTTATCCTATTACTGCGCATGTACGGGGAAATGGTACAAGTTGATTTCTGAACAGTGAACGTCTAGGTCCCGAACAACTGGTATCAGAATCTAGACACGTTGGTTAAACCGTATAACAAGGTTATGTTAATAACATATGAACAATACAGATCTTGATCAGACTGTGTGGATGCACATGCTGATCTGGATTTACAATGTTTACATAAGCCAACTTGTACCTTTTCGCATGGACGGGTTTGTATTGATTTTTACCAAAGTGTTATATTTTGGAAGCCGAAACACGACATAACAAGGAATGGATGCGTACCATACAAAAAGCGACCATCAGAGGTTTTAAAGTTTATACAAAATAACGATCAGATTACGTCCTTGTACGATATATGCTATGCTATGATATGCTCACTGCCCGTTACGCCCCCTGGCGTGTAGGGTGCAACATAGTTTCTCTACGCTTCTTAGTCAATCGGAACTTCTCGGGTAATTCCGTAATCCTTCATCATCATTGGTGAAGCATTCATCACCGAGGTATTCCGATTGGCTTCTTAGTATGTTGGTTTCTTTCTTATTGAACCGCCTCGTAGGTGTTGTGCAAAGACCTAATTAGGTCTTTGTGTTGTGCTATAGCGTCGCTTCGGGTGTGGATGGTCGCGGGTTCGATCCCCGACCGGGTCATACCATTTTTTTATAAAAAACAAATTGTAGTAATGGCCGCCATCCTTGGCGCTCAGGGATGCGGGGTCAACATAACGACTGACAGGCTGTTGTCAGGATAACAGATTCAGTAGTACTGGTAACTTACCAATGAAACGCCGGGATATAACTGAACAATGGTTGAAAGCTGCGTAAAACAACAATCAATCAATCTTTCTTACGACTGGTACTCCGTGTGTTCGCTATGCATATCCGGATAGACATTTTTCTCCTCCTGTGGATTTTCTGTTTCAGGAATAACTACTCTATATATCTATCCCCCCTAAGACGGAATGTGTCCGCCGGATCAGTCTGCGCGGACAGCGCAGGCTGATCTGGTTGATACATTACGCAGATGTCTATCGCTATATGCATATTAACAGGACTCTGCGAAAAAAACGTAATACTTTTGCGACCAGTTTGGATCTAGACCAGTCAGTGCATCCGTGCTGACAGAAACATGGTCTCTATAGGGGGTCGGGGCTGTATTACCCTTTTTGACGAAAAGGAGACACATTTGAGATCTTCTTCTCAGAATATATTAGCCCGAATTGCAAATTCTTTTTTTGGAAAAAGGACCAAGGATCACCTTTTTTGAGATTCCTTCAAGTAATGTTGATTGGTAATAAGGAAATGACTAACAAAGGGTGTGACTCTTTGTGTGCCCAAAGTATATATCGCTATTTTCACTTGTGGCAGTGGAGCGATACTGGCCCCCTCGGGCCTCATGTTCTGGTTATCACGTCACATAACAGGGTACTACTAAATGATCTGTATGATTACTGCTATTATCAGCACCGGTAGCGACGCGGGCTGTTAATCCAGGGGTTGTGAGTTCGGACACAAACTGGGCCAATATTCCTTACGACGTTTTACAAAAGTCACTGTGACAAGTGTGATTCTTCTTCCACCAATGGGCTAACAGTATATGTGGAAAGCAGCCGCCGTACTGAGAGTTAAAACTGCGTTAAACCAAAGTTCACATTATGTTCAAGACATCTGGAAGAAAATTTAAAACGGCAATTGAAAAATAAAATAGGTATGCCTGAATCGCAATCGAAAAAAATTGTGCATTATATTTTCGGAGTAGATGACTTAACCTCTTAACCCTTTCCCTCATATAGACGCTTTCTGACGTCTCTGCAGCAGACGGCTATTTGAAAACATAGTGACAAAAGAAGAAATTGCACAAAACGTGCAATTTCTCCTTTTGCCACAATGTTTTCCACTTTTAGCCATAGGTTATCTATTCAATTATAGAGATTTTCTACGTTTTTACAAAATATATTCAAAGTCGTCTGCTGCGGAATTGTCGTATGAGGGGAAGGGTTAAACACTTCGTTTGCGTTTTCAAAGAAATCAAAGGAAATTGAAGAACAATACAAAAATGTCGGACCCTATTTGACTGAGAAACTACTGCCATCCATCAGAGAATACGTGCATGCTATACATAAAGCAGATGATCGGGTGCCCATCAATTGGAAAAATAATCACTGTAAGTCCATGAACAATATTTTAAAATGGAATGGTCCTGTTAAAACGGTGATAGATCTAAATCGGTGACCTTTTTTATTTTCATGCGTTCTTCAATTTGAAAAGTTTAAAGGTATTATTGATATGTGTGGTCTCAAGGTTTTTTAGATATCTATTGAATCTGTTATGCTTATGATAGATATACGTAAATGCAGAATAGTTTAAATAACATAGAAAATAACGTTGAAACTCTTAGTACCAATTATCTCCTATCTGATAAGCTCCATCAAAAAGTAACTTTTAATATTCATTTTTTTTACTTAAATGTCTTTGGTTACACAGCTAAGTTATCATATGTACAGGGTCTGCTCTTAAGTCAGGAACGTATATAGGAAAGTACCACTCATTCTTTTAGCATTGTCTTGTCATGTATTTTGTTACACAGCTAAGTTATTTTGATTGATCACAATCGTTTAATCATATGTAGGGTGTGCTCTTTGATAACAAAAAATACATCATTCTTTTCAAACAATAGACACATCTGAAGGCATGAAATCGTTAGCTGCTAATACGTCAAAATTCGTCTGCAGTTAGGAAAGTACCACTTATTCTTTTAGCATTGTCTTGTCATGTCTGTTGTTATTTTGATTGATCACAATCGTTTAATCATATGTACAGGGTGTGCTCTTAAGTCAGGAACGTAGATCTTATCTACGTCCCTGTTTAAGTGTACAACCATCTTACGTTTAAATTGTGTACAACGTTAACAATTTGAAAGTTAAAGTATGATTTAAAAAAAAAAAAACATCATTCTTTTTAAACAATAGACACATCTGTAGGCATGAAATCGTTAGCTGCAAATACGTCAAAATTCGTCTGCAGTTAGGAATTCTTTTAGTAATCATAACTCTCCAAAGGGAATTGTTAAAAGGGAATTAGAGTTACTTCCCCTAGACCATGTACTTTTTATACAAGTCTTTATTACCACAGCATCAGTCGACTTCAAAAAACATCGTGACAAATGAGAAATGTCTTATTATGGGCAATTCATCCTTTTGTCTCATTGTTTTCAACTCTATCCATTAATTATTCTTCCATTTATAATATAAGTTTAGGTTTCAAAAGTTATCTGCTAACAAAGTTGCTGTTGGAGGGAAAGGGTTAACAAAGCTATACCCAATTAATTGTACCAATGTATAGGTTGATCCTGGTCTTCACTGGTAATACATGTACGTGATCTATGGTTCGTTTTTGTTGAGCATTGCAAATACACCCCGGTAGCCTAGTACAAGACATCCTTCCGCTTTAGGAACGGGAAGTCGAAGGACCGAATCTAAGTTGGGGAAAAGTTGGTTAATTCTGACGTGGCCGTCAGCGAATTTAACTATTCCAACATACTTCAAATGTGCAGCAGACGACTTTCAAAACTCCAAAAACAATTTATGTAAAATGTAGTCTATAAATAATTATTAAAAACATTTTGGCAACATGGACAACAAGAGAAAATTGTCATAATAAGTTATATCTCCTTTTGCCACAATGTTATCAAAATATATCTGCTACAGATGTTTTGAAATGCGTCTACATATGGGAAAGTGTTTCTGATTGCTGCCTGGCAAAAATGATTGGATAATAATTCGTGAAGTTAAATGTGTACAGGACAACGTGTCTCAAAACAAATTGATATAAAACTTGTCAATTTCAACCACAGACTCGATTGGAAGACGTATGTACACACGTCATAGGCATGTGCTGGTTTGGTGTTTAAGTTCAGCTATAACACGGGGGCCATTTCACATAACGTATTTTTCTTGCTTTCTCGCAACAGTTATCTTCCAAGGTATTGGCTTCTTTTCCGAAATAGACTATTGGTAGAAGACACGAATGACATTTCATCAATTATCGGAAAGAATCACACACACACACGCGCTATAAGGAAGTTTGCCTATGTAAACCAAGTGGTGTGATTAACCCTCTTCATCCCTTTTCTCAAGTGTTTAACCATTTTCCATATACATTAAATTTACAACGACGATTTCGTGAGCAAGTACACTCTCAATAAATGAAGGTATTATCATGTAATAAATTCGAAAACAGTGTAGCAAAATCAGACATGGCTCATTGCGTCTGCATGTGGGAAAGGATTAACATACAAGCAGAAACACTTGAGCTGCATTGACGCAAATGAGGTCTCACTCCATTACGTTTTCGTATCGTATATATAGATAGAGAGGTATGTATACGCAATGACTATGTCATGCACTCCCTTAGCTTAGCGTTATTCATCTTCAACCAATGGGAAGCAGTGTGTTTACTGTATCTTTCATATTTCAGACTTAAATTAGCTTGTCTTCATTTCAACGAGAATTCTGATCGAGAACAATATGTGAGCGAAAGTTAAATGGCAGATTTCAAAACCAAACTATAGAAAAAGGTGATCCTGTGGCCAACCCAGTTAAAGTTGGAATTACTTACAGTAATTATCATTTTCTCTGACATGGCTTGTAAGCTTCAAACCGCATCAGTTGTGTAGTGGTAGAACGTCCGTCTCGGAATGCCGGAGGTCGCGGGTACGATACCCGGTCGGGTCATACCAAATACTTTTTAAAAAAATAGTAATTGTAGTAATATCAGGGTTTTCTGGTGCAAGGATAAATGGACCAATAGTACTGGTAACTTACCAAGGAAACGTCATGATATAATTGATTTTTTTTTTTAAGTGGCGTAAGACACCAAACTATCAACCAATGAAAGCTCCAATTAAATGTGAATTTTGGGTGGAGTTCTGACATGCAATGATGTCATTATATAATTTGTTACCATTGACCCGTAACAGAGAATACTCTGAACAATGTATTAGTTGACAACATAAAATAATCCGTTTTGGACGTGTTTTTAGCGTGGGTGACCCAGGTTCTATCCCCATTCGTGGCACTACAGTCATGGTGGAGTGTCCTTGGGCAAGGCACATTTTCTAGCGTAGTACTGGTTTGTTTACCCAGGGATCATGAATAAGTGAACTGTCGCCGTGATATAACTGAAATAATGTTGAAAGCGGCGTAAACCCCAATGTATAATAAAAGACAACATCAAGGTGATCTTTAAGTAGCGTCCTTCCCTCATGTGCGCTTTTGATTACGGTGTTAGCATTACAACTGACTCACTGGTATCAGGCTAAATGGACATGTATAACTTGTCCATGACAGGAGCGTAGTTTTGCAATAATCAATGTGTAGGCCGTCACGTGAGAAAATCAACATTGTGGACTGTGCGTAAAGTATAGACCCGGATCAGCCGAAGCATGCCACACAGGCCTACCCGTATAGACTCTTTTCGCCTACTGTGGATTTTCTGTTTCAGGAATAACTACTCTATATATATATCCCCCTAAGACGGAATGTGTCGGCCGGATCAGTCTGCGCGGACAGCCCAGGCTGATCTGGTCGATACATTACGCAGATGTCTATCGCCGCAGCTGCATCAAGGTGATCTTTAATTAGCATTCTTCCATTATTTGCTGACTCACTGGTAGCAGGCTAAATGGACATGTATAAGTTGTCCAGGAAATGCGATGATATAACTAGAAAATTATTGAAAAGGATACAAAGCACAATATAAAGAAACAGATTAGCTGATCCTGATAGTTTTTGACTTTTACTACCATATGTAAACTGTATACAACATATCACAATAAGATGAAAATTCAAGGAAAACACATAACAGAATGAAACATTATATTTTAGACTATATTGACAAGCTTATGGATGCAGAAGGTATGGACAGATGAAAAGCGCTCAACAGGTTCTACGAATGCAGAGGAGACTTGAATCATGTAATGATGTCCACACACAAACCTGTGTATCACAAATAACCAGCTGTGGTATCAGCGCACAAGTCGCACAAGTCGAGATTTGGAAAACTTAAATGATTCATTTATGTACCTTCTTCGGTTCAACAGAAGTAAATCATATGTATTTATTTTATATATAAATATCACTGCAAATTGATTTATACTTTTATCATTCTTATGTTTTAATTTAGTTCCTGAAAGTACAATTTATTCTTGATATGAGCCATGATCTAGTTAAACCAACTATGGGGACTTTTGAGACTCATGTAGATCCAGACCAGTCTTAGCAAATGTGCAGTTTAATCTAGCTTTGTTATAAACAGCAAACAGTTAAGGTAGATGTAAACATGGCTAATCTTGATGAATACAGTTGTTTTTAAATGTAATTCATATTTCATTATGGAAGATCAAAGTATTTTGGGAAAGAGAGAAATTACTTATTGTATGCAAACTATGTTTTCAAATGTAGCTATCAATCTATTGTAGAGGCATGAACAGAGAAAAGATTTACCCATGTCCTGTAAAACAAAAAAAAATCTGGGAGCAGAAGACAGCATCGAGATATGTGTATAAATTTCTACGAATACAATTTATTCAGTGAAAATGTTGTGATGATAAATTCATCTTCATGAGGAATTTTCTCCTTTTGCAGGAATGATTTCATTAGTCAAGTGCAAAAGAGAATATTTAACAATGCATTCACAGCTTGCAACAATGTAGACACGGAATTGTGTGTATTTACTCAGTTTGTAAATACACCAATATAACTTTTTACTGGATTACATTTTAATCACATCTATTTCATATAAGGAATTGGTCAAATGTCAAAACAATAATTATTCAATAGTCTCTAGCATATTGAAATCCAGTGTACTGCTGGTAGGACTTTCATGTATGTTTATGTGTGTATATATGTGTATATATGTGTATATATATATGTGTGTGTGTGTGTGTGTGTGTGTGTGTGTGTGTGTGTGTGTGTGTGTGTGTGTGTGTGTGTGTGTGTGTGTGTGTGTGTGTGTGTGTGTGTGTGTGTGTGTGTGTGTGTGTATATACATATATGTATACATATATGTATATATATATATATATATATATATATATATATATGTACATATATGTACATATGTGTATGAATGAATTGTTATTTATGTGTATGTGTGTATGAAAATGGAAGATATTTCCATTCATTCTAACTGACCTGGATTTGATGATGACATATGTTTGGTTTATTGTCTTTTAAAATCATTTCAACATTATTTCAAGTATAACATTAGGTCCAAAGATCACTTAATTATGATCCCTGGTTATGCAAACCAGTACTAGGCTAGGAAATGTGCCTTACCCTTGGGCACTCCACTATGACCACATTGACTTGGGATTGAACCTCAGCAGCCCCCATCAATATCCCAACAATAACCATGGCAAATTCCCTGTTTAAAAGGCATGTTGACAAGTTTGATATTTAAAAAAAAAATACCTATTTCCCGGATGTTAACTTGTTTTGACGTCTTTGCAGCAGAAACAAAAAGGGAAATTTCTCAAAATGATGTTTTCAACTCTATTCAGTAGTTATACCGTCATTTATAGTGATGTTCCCCTTTTGTCTACATAGTTTTAGTCTCCGGTTGCAGAGTAGGTGTATTTGGGAATGGATAATTAAATATATATGAATGCTGAATCTACAGAGTAAATATAAAACTCATGGATCGGTGCATCATCCCCTACTTTTTCCATAAAAATCCAAATATTCGTAAAAAGAGGTCTCTTCAATATACTGGTTCAGACAGTTGCCTTCAAAACCTTCGTGTTCTGTAATGCATGTCAGACCAGAGTCAATCAGCAGGTTATCAATTATACCATTTTATCTACAACAGCAGGATTCACTAATTGTTGCAATTGGAACACACTGCCCACATTGACACATGACAAAAGGAATTTATGTAACTGAATCTCCACATCGCGACTTCCATATATACAGCATGAAATTGGTTGTGAAGCATTTCCCTCCTTGGTGCACATGAAAGTGGAATTGATATACTGACTGACTTGTTTCTGTGTAAATTGACCATAGAACTTGTAACTTACTCAAGAAACTAAGTGATATAACTGATCATTTTAAAGCAGCTAAAACACCATTCAAACAAACAAGGGCTCAATCTGAGATTATCTTTTTATATATATAAAATAACGAAGTAACTTGGAAGATCTTTGAAAACCAAGAATGGGGAAAAACGAGTTGAGCCTTGAATAAAACAAGAAATTTTCCTACAATTTGTATTGTCTAAACGATCATTTTCTATGGAAGGGTATTAACGCATAAATTGCATCTTTCCTTCTTACATTACAACTTGCATTCGTACATTTACATCTTGCATTCGTACATTCACATCTTGCTTTGTGACATTCACATCTTGCTTTGTGACATTCACATCTTGCTTTGTGACTTGCACATCATGCTTTGTACATCTTGCGTTGTGACATGCACATCTTGCTTTGTACATCTTGCTTTGTGACTTGCACATCATGCTTTGTACAGCTTGCGTTGTGACATGCACATCTTGCTTTGTACATCTTGCGTTGTGACATGCACATCTTGCTTTGTGACTTGCACATCATGCTTTGTACATCTTGCGTTGTGACATGCACATCTTGCTTTGTACATCGTGCTTTGTGACTTGCACATCATGCTTTGTACATCTTGCGTTGTGACATGCACATCTTTCTTTGTACATCTTGCGTTGTGACATGCACATCTTGCTTTGTGACATTCACATCTTGCTTTGTGACTTGCACATCATGCTGTGTACATCTTGCGTTGTGACATGCACATCTTGCTTCCGTACATTTAAATTTTGCGTTCATACATTCAATATTACATTCGGTTATCTGACATTAGGATCGTCCTTGAACATTTTGCTTGATGGCATGATGCATTTTTTTATTTAATGTTTTAACCTTATTTCAAATTCTTCGCTAGATCGGCGATTCATCGTCTAACTGTAAACAAATAATAGAACATGTCACAGAACAGAACGCGACCAACACGGTTTTTGACAGCAGAAGGCGCATGTTCGGAAACAAAATAAATTTTACTGTCGACCTACGACCTATGCACCAGGTCAACACTTTCTGAACATAAGTTTGACTGTCGACCTACGACCTACGCGCCAGATCAACACTATCTTTATGTAAATTTGACTGTCGACCTACGAGCCAGGTCAACACTTTCTGAACATAAGTTTGACTGTCGACCTACGACCTACGCGCCAGGTCAACACTATCTTAATGTAAGTTTGACTGTCGACCTACGACCTACGAGCCAGGTCGACACTTATTGAAAATAAATGTGAGTGTCGACCTACGACCTACGAACCAGGTCGACACTTTCTGAAAATAAACGTGAGTGTCGACCTACGACCTACGAGCCAGGTCGACACTTTCTAAAAATAAATGTGAGTGTCGAACTACGACCTACGAGCCAGGTCGACACTTTCTGAAAATAAACGTGAGTGTCGACCTACGACCTACGAGCCTGGTCGACACTTTCTGAAAATATTTGTGAGTGTCGACCTACGACCTACGAGCCAGGTCGACACTTTCTGAAAATAAACGTGAGTGTCGACCTACGACCTACGAGCCAGGTCGACACTTTCTGAAAATAAATGTGAGTGTCAACCTACGACCTACGAGCCAGGTCGACACTTTCTGAAAATAAACGTGAGTGTCGACCTACGACCTACGAGCCAGGTCGAGACTTTCTGAAAATAAATGTGAGTGTCGACCTACGACCTACGAGCCAGGTCGACACTTTCTGAAAATAAATGTGAGTGTCGACCTACGACCTACGAGCCAGGTCGACACTTTCTGAAAATAAATGTGAGTGTCGACCTACGACCTACGAGCCAGGTCGACACTTTCTGAAAATAAATGTGACTGTCGACCTACGACCTACGAGCCAGGTCAACACTTTCTGAAAATAAATTTGAGTGTCGACCTACGAGCTACGACCTACGTGCTAACTTCACACACCTTATCTTCAAAGTATATTTGAGAGTCATTTACGGAAATTGCCGACAACACACACGTAGCGCCACCTGTTAGCATAATTTAGTTGTCGTGTCATTATTACACCAGGTGTCGCATCGTATTATGCCTTCTGTATTATGCTGTTTACATCCGGCTTTCTACATTCGGCTATTCGTCATTGTTACTGCTATGCACACTGACATTTGTCATTCGTAAAGAGGAAGTTGTTATTGAAATTAGAATATAAACATGAATTCATCTCATCAAATTAATATTAATTGATGGTGTTAAATAACGAGAATAACAGACAATATGTATTGCAATATGTGCATATCACATAGCAAAACATAAAGCAAGATGTGCATGTCACAACGCAAGATGTACAAAGCAAGATGTGCATGCCACAACGCAAGATGTACAAAGCATGATGTGCAAGTCACAAAGCAATATGTACAAAGCAAGATGTGCATGTCACAACGCAAGCTGTACAAAGCATGATGTGCAAGTCACAAAGCAAGATGTACAAAGCAAGATGTGCATGTCACAACGCAAGATGTACAAAGCATGATGTGCAAGTCACAAAGCAAGATGTGCATGTCACAACGCAAGATGTACAAAGCAAGATGTGCATGTCACAACGCAAGATGTACAAAGCATGATGTGCAAGTCACAAAGCAAGATGTGAATGTCACAAAGCAAGATGTGAATGTCACAAAGCAAGATGTGAATGTACGAATGCAAGATGTAAATGTACGAATGCAAGTTGTAATGTAAGAAGGAAAGATGCAATTTATGCGTTAATACCCTTCCATAATTTTCATCGTACTCTTTCTCATCGATGGAAGATTGAATTTCCGTGTCTGACGAAATAAATAGGTGTCAATGGTCAGCTTGGTTAAAACTGGTACGGTTGAACACTCGGAATTGCTGGAATTAACACAGAATTCGCCTCTGTTTCTTCTAAACCTCGCATAACTTCACTAGTCGCCATAACAGATATGGTCGAACTGATGACGTCATCGGTAACCGGGTGACTGCACATGCGCGAATATTGATTTTTGGAAAAGTGTAAAAGTCCAGTAAATCACGTTGCGTATTTCATTGATAGCGCCTAATTTAGTAAAAATACCGAGGAATGGAGTTTTCCGATGTATTTGTATACAATTACTGAATAAGCATAGAGTTAACATTAATATAAAAATATCTGCATTTCAATTGACCTTTAACAAAACTAGCATATTCGTAAGTAGGATGGGACTCCATATTATCGGTGTACTTACATTTTTTGGAAAAGAAATACATTCCAAACTATGAACTTATTTACACGATATTTTCAGAATCAATTTGTTAAATTTTCTTATAGGCACAATTTAATCATATTTTCCAAAAATGACCAATTTCTTTGTTATTTTTTTTAGTCCTTATAATAACATCCTTAAGTTTTGTAACACAGTATGTGCTTTAGAAGTTTAAAAATAGCATATGTTAAAATGAATAACCACCAACACAAACATACAGGCCAAATAGTAGAGAAAACTTCACGGAATGTAATCATGTGACTTAAAATTCCTATGATGTCATAAGCAGTTAAAAGACAACATGTTTAAATGTGAAAGAAAAAGTCATCAACAGGTTTTCTACTAAAAAAAATGACGATTTTGTTGGTGAGGGGCCAGGGCATGTAGGATTTTCTTTTTAATATGAGTAACAATCATAATGTGTCGTAATTGCTGAGAATATTGATTTTTTTTTTGGAAAAAAAAATTGTAGCATTTGAAACGGGGTTTCCTGGTGGAATCATACGACATCCAGTTTTGCGCGCGCAACAAAGAAAACACCGGTTTAGTGTTTACCTTGGTAAACGTGATATCACGGTATTCGTAGAACCTACTATATATTGGAAATAAGAAGTGAGTAGTTGTTGCTCGACAGACACTGGTAAGGTACGATTTATTGTTACAGGTAGTTTACTGATTAGTTAACGGTATTTCCACTTTGTATTTGTTCAAACTATTTTATGTACATGTATTCATATCGAATTTAAAACGATGCTAAGGTTCTCGTTTACAAACGTGAATTTACGTGGAGTTAATTGTTGATTTGATTTTAACACCCCTATCAACGGTAGTTCAGTTATATTACGGATTCCACTTCACATATCGTTTGTTTCATGGCTTTCGCTCACCAATATTCAACAACGTCGTGCATTAATTACAAACTCGATTGTTGTTTAAACTTGTACATTAACGGTAAACACGAATGTTGTTGAAAGTCGTGCATTAACGAAAGTCACAATTTTTGTGTCAATTCATGCATTAGCGGCAAATACGACTAATGTCTAAAGACGTGCATTAACGGCAATCTCGGATGTTGTTTAATGTTGTGCATTTACCACAAACATGAATGATGTTTAAGTCTTTGCATAAACTACATACACAAGTGTTGTTTATATAAAGTCGTGCATTAATGGCAAACATAATTGATTTCTACAGTCTTGCATTAACAGCTAACACGATTTTGGTTAAAGTCGTGCATAAACGGCAAACACGAATGTTGTTTAAAGTATGTGCATTGACGACAAACACGGTTATTGATTATGGTCGTACATTAACGACAATCACGACTGTTGTTAATTAAAGTCGTGCATTAACGACAAACATGACTGTTGATAAAGGTCGGGCATTAACGGCAAACACAAATGATATCTAAAGTCGTGCATTAACGACATACACAAGTGTCGTTTGTGTAAACACAAATAATGTCTAAATTGGTGCATAAACGACAAACACGATTTTGGTTAAAGTCGGACATAAACAGCAAACACGAATGTTGTTTAAACTTGTACATAAACGGTAAACACGAATGTGGTTAAAAGTCGTGAATTAACCAAAGTCACAATTTTTGTTTTAATTCACTCATTAGCGGCCAAAACGACTAATGTCTAAAGTCGTGCATTAACGGCAAACTCGAATGGTGTTTAAAGTTGAGCATTGACGACAAACATGAATGATGTTTAAATCTTTGCATAAACGACATACACACGTGTTGTTTTTGTTAAGTCAAGCATTAATGGCAAACATAATATAATTCTACAGTCGTATATTAACGGCTAACATGATTTTGGTTAAAGTCGTGCATTAACGGCAAACACGAATGTTGTTTAAAGTCGTGCATTAACGGCAAACACGAATGTTGTTTAAAGTCGTGCATTAACGACAAACACGACTGTTGATTACGGTCGGACATTAACGACAAACATGAATGATGTTTAAAGTCTTGCATTAACGACATACACAAGTGATTTTGTGTGGAAAGTCGTGCATTAATGGCAAAAACTGTTGTTGATTAAAGTCGTGCATTAACGACAAACACGACTGCTGATTAAGGTCGGGCATTAACGACAAACATGGATGATGTTTAAAGTCTTGCATTAACGACATACATAAGTGTCGTTTGTGTAAAGACGTGCATTAATGGCAAACACAACTAATGTCTAAAGTTGTGCATTAACGACAAATACGATTTTAGTTAAGGTCGTGCATTAGCTGCAAAACTCGAATGTTGTTTAAAGGTGTGCATTAACGGCAAACACAAATTATATTTAAAGCCGTGCATTAACGACAAGTGTCGTTTGTTTAAAGTCATGCATTTATGGCAAACACAACTAATGTGTAAATTCGTGCATTAACGGCAAACACGATTTTGGTCAAAGTCGTGCATAAACGCAAACACGAAAGTTGTTTAAAATGGTGCATTAACTGCAAACACAAATGGTGTTTAAAGCCGTGCATTAACGACATACACAAGTGTTGTTTATGTAAAGTCATGCATAAACGGCAAAGACGACTGTTGATTAAGGTCGAGCATAAACGACAAACACGGCTGCTTTTTAAAGTCGTGCATTAACGACAAATCGACAAAGTCGTGCATAAATGGCAAACACGTATATTTACGACAAATATGACTGCTGTTTAAAAGTCTTGCATTCCCGACAAACACGACTGTTTTGTAAAATCGTGCAGACAAACTCGAACGTTTTTTGGGCTGGGGCTTTAGCCCCTGGTCATAGTAGTAATACCATTGTTTTCGGTGTTGGCAGCCTGCCAATTGCCGTTAGCACCAAACAACGCATTTTAGCTTGAGACTGCGCGAGAAAATATAGTTCATCATGGATTCAACAAAACTGCATTTAAAAGGTTAGGATCTCCCCCCACAAATATCATTTTAATGTTGTTGGAACATCAGTGAAAAACTTAAGGCGTGAGTACTCCAATATAAGTTTAAGAAATGCTTTAGAAATTAATGCGCCGAGAGGTCAAATATGGACGCTTGTTAACATTATTAACATTCGCGAAGAGGAACGGAAACAAAGAAAGAAATATACAGTGGCGGATTAATTGGGGGGGGCGTAGGGCCCGTGGGTCGAAAAATGAATGGTAAACAAAGAAAAAGCGTGGCAAATGTAGTGGCGGATTTAGCGGGGGCCCGACACCCACGACACCCCGACCTGGTCGGGCATCATATATATCTGGCGAGCGCCGGGCCAAATTCGCCGCTCAAAGCCCGGCCGGACATCGGGCAGACATTGACCGAGGAAAGGCGGCGTCTGGCCGACCATCCAATTTCTTGCAGGTTATAAAAGCCGGGTCATCGCATCATTAATCAGATTCCAGTCGCGCTGTTCACAAAAGGTAGCAATTTATCGCAAAACTGTCAGAGTAACAGTACTACAAGATAGAAAGTACTGAAGGAGAAGGAGAGGGCAGTACCCACAAGAGAGGGACAGTGGCAGTAAAGGGAATTACCTCTCATCTTCAACCACCAATGCACCAATAACGTAGTTGTACAGGTAGCGTACAAACGCAAACCTCTCCCTCAATCGTGCTGTGCATGTGCCCGCAAGTGCTGTGGAGGTATAAACGGCCTTTTCGTAAGAATGCTTGTCTTAATGATATCTAAGTCAAGTTCGAATATGGGTCATATTGGGTCAGAAACTAGGCCAAATTGAAGGGAAAACTTGTTAACATAGTGGAGGCTGCATTTTTAACTTGAGCGTGTTGAAACTGTATCAAAATGTTTGTCTTGATGATATGTAGGCCAAGTTTGAATATTGGTCATGTCTGTTAACAAACTGGTTCAATAGGCCGAATTGTTTTTTAAAATTTGTTCAGAATGTTTATCTTAATGATATCTAGTCTATGTTCGAATAAGGGTCATATCGGGTAAAAAAAAAAAAGGTCTCTAGGCCAAATGAAGGAAAATCTTGATAACACACTGGATGTTGCATTTTGAATCTTTGTCAGAATAATTGTCTTGATGAGTTTTGCATATTTCAAACACTTTCTCCCAGTCTAGTACATGGTTAAGAGAACTATTTCAACTTAATGGAATGTGATTTAACATTGACATATTATATTCTGCCTAAACCTGCTGTCAAATTTCCCTTTGATTATTCATGTCTTGTGAGCTCTTGCACTCAGGTGAGCGATATAGTGCCAACAAGGTCCTAAATAGGCAGTTTAATAAAATTTACTATTTTTGACATGATCTTTCAAAATACATAAACATAAGCTGAAATTATTATTTCCTTTCATATTTCCCCTACTTGTCCAAGTTTCCAGCAGCCCCCAGGCCGTCTGCACTGCAGTGCTTTGATTTTTAATGTCGGGCATTAACGACAAGCACGAGAGTGAAATAAGGTCGGGTACCGCAGGATAATAGCTAACAGTAACTCGGACTCACACACGCAGACGTACTTTGAGGAATATATATATATATGCAACAAATTATCTTTTAAAATATTTCAGCAACAGGAGTTGTTTATTATGAGAAATTTCACCTTTTTCCATCATGTTTTTGATAATGATTATATCTTTGTGAAATCAGTAATCGCACTCGGGATGTGTGTGTGTGTGTTTGGCAAGATGTTGATGCAATTTACAGCGGACAACACTTATTCACTAATATGGCCATTAGTTGCCATTCAAAAGACCGAATACTTATTGATGAATTGCTACCAAACGATTCACTGAATTCAGATTTAACGTTATATGTGCCATTCAAGCGATATTACAAGCGGTACTAATTACTTATTAATAATATCATTATTATTTTTATAACTATATTGAAAGCGAGGCTAATGATGTTTTGTGAGAATATAACATAACATAACATAACATAAGTTTATTGATTTGATCTTAAATCCAGATCATCATCGTACAAACATATTAACATAACATAACATCCGTGAATGTGTAAAAAAAATACAAAATTACAGAACACCAAAGTAAATAGTAATCTCTCGAATTATCCTCCCTAAGATCTTAAATGGAGGTTGAACTTACATGCAGTACATTTATTCTATACATCTAATTATAACAGTTGCTATAACTTAAAAAATTCGAACGATGTTTTATGACAGTTTAACAAGGTACACTTTACTAATTATTAAGTGAACTACGCAAAGCAAGTGCTTCATAAACATATTTTCCTAGGTTTTTGATAATATATTTGTTTGAAGATTGCATCAGTTCTATAAATTTATGCACACTTGGTCGTTTGTAGAAATATGGCTTAATGTGACGCTTTCTAAAATGTAAGTAAATTGGACAAATTAGAACAAGATGAAACTCATCTTCAATATCAGTTGTGTTACATAGTAAACATAATCGTCGGTGCCTATCAACTCTGTTGCTACCGTGGCGACCAACCTCAATATTCAACTGATGAGAAGAAAGCCGTAGACGTGATAATGAAATCTGAACTTATAAGGTAGAACATCTAAATACATTTCGAAGTCAATCGAGCTTTTAAAATCCTTGTATAGGACCATAGAGTTTTGTAATGCAATTCTGTTACACCAAGATTGCTTGAAAACATCAAGAACTCTTTCTTTAAATAACAAATGGAAACTTTTCAAATCCACAATATAGTAGGCTTATGGTTATAATAGTATTACTCATTTTCAGAAAATTCGTCATTTCTTTTGTTAAAATATACATTCACTGTTGGATTAATGATTGAAATTTGATGGAAAAGCACCTCATACAAATACAATGCATACTATATAATAAAAAGACGATTATTTTTGTATGCATAGCAACAAAGAATCCGCGCAGGATTTTGAAGCATGACTTAAAGGAAGAAGATGCAGTTTAGTACATCTAAATAACGTTTAAACAGACAGGATGTCAATATTCCAAACAAGAATGCCAAATGTCCCTTTATTTTAAACAAGAAGACCAAGATGTACCTACATTGCTCACCTGGCTACCATTGCCTATACTAAAAGGTTACCAAGAGCAGACAGGATCAATTGTGACCTAGGGATTAGACGTTTTATATGCTGCGATCTATGTGATATTCAGCATGTGAAGTTTAGTCGTGAAATGACAAGTTTAGTCCTGAAACCATTTGGTTTACAGTTTGCTTAACATTGACTGCAACTATTATGTGTCCTACAAGCTGAAGTTTCTTAATTTTTTTACCAATAAACGGTTTTAAATCTGCTCTAACTAGATCAAATAGATCAATTAGATATAAAAACAAACACACATAGGGGCTTAAATATTCACATATATTAAGGTGTAATGCCTCTAGTTATAAGTTAAGTATGACACAAGCTTTGGAAGGAGAGGGGGAAGTCTATTCTCCTAGCAGAAGTATGATAACAAAATCGGGAGTATATAAACAAAAAATACGAAGTTTAAAGATATTATGATCAAAATGAGCATTTATGAAATAGAAAGAAAAAGTTCACATGTATAGTTAACATATATAGCAAGAATACAACAGTCTGAATGAACAAACTGTATGGGGGAGGAACGTTTTAAGTTTAGAATACAACATATTTTTATAAATAGCAAAAACATCCCCTGAATTTGGGGCGGTTAACCAAACAATTAAAAAATCGTAGCCTAGGAAGTCGGGGGAAAAGTGAAATGTTTTAGGTCCGTGAAGTTAGGTGACGAGTGACGAATTGACGAGTGACGAACTGTGACATTTTATAGGTCCGTGAAGTTAGGTTGACGAGTGACGAATTGACGAGTGACGAACTGTGACATTTTTATAGGTCCGTGAAGTAGGTTAACGAGTGACGAATTGACGAGTGACGAACCTGTGACATTTTTTCTAAAAACTTTATTTCTTTCTTTAAGATAATGTTTCTAGACGAATAAATGCAAATTTTGCCCTATTTCATGTTGCATGGCCATCAGTCAATCAGAAGAGCTTCGTCAATTCGTCAACTCGTCAATTGTGTTGACGAAATGGACGAAAAAAATATTTTTCTAAAAACTTTATTTCTTTTCCTTTAGATAAGTATCTGGACGTATTGAATGCAAATTAGGCCCTATGTCATGTTTCATGGCGATCAGTCAATCAGAAGAGCTTCTTCAAGTTCGTCAATTCGTCAACTTGTCAATAAAGTTGAAGAAATTGATTGAAAAAAATATTTTTCTAAAAACTTTATTTCTTTCCTTTAGATAAGTATCTGGACGTATTGAATGCAAATTAGACCCTATTTCATATTTCATGGCTATCAGTCAATCAGAAGAACTTCTTCAAGTTCGTCAATTCGTCAACTTGTCATAAATTTGACGAAATTGACGAAAAAAATATTTTTCTAAAAACTTTATTTCTTTCCTTTAGATAAGTATCTGGACGTATTGAATGCAATTTAGGCCCTATTTCATGTTTCATGGCGATCAGTCAATCAGAAGAGCTTCTTCAAGTTCGTCAATTCAAAGGAAAGAAATAAAGTTTTAGAAAAATATTGTTTGCGTCAATTTCGTCAACTTTATTGACAAGTTGACGAATTGACGAACTTGACAAAGCTATGCTGATTGACTGATGGCGTCCCAGATACAATTTATTGATTCATTAATTATTATTTTTTAAAAATATTACAGAGTATATCGAATCACGATATTTAAAAAAAAAAAAG
>JASEVX010001166.1:0-21827 GCA_031761405.1 Serripes groenlandicus
ATAAGGATACCAGCTTATTGACCTAAAAAGTACAAAGAAACGTTCCTAAAATAGATCACATTTATGACCTACCTTAGGACGTCATTACTTAAACTCTGTTTTGTCATGATCTATATTATGTGTTGTGACGATGGAGCGGATATTTTAAACCCGATGGCCATGGGAAGTCGGTCAGTAATTTCCCTTGACTAATCAATTATCTTATTCAGCAGCCAGGCAAAAGTTTTAGGTCAAATTAGAAACAAAGCACTTATAGGACTGATGGGCTAAGTTGACCAATTACTAAATAACATATACATTGTATGAGTGGTGTTCGGCAAATCCAAGCCTAAGACCTCCTATCTGCCCTTCAATTGTCTACCAGCAGGTGACCGCGGAATGATCTTTGGACTGACTTCACAGCATATGTACAAACAGCATTATCCCCATGAACCGCTTCCAGAATGTTTGTAAGTCCTGTGCCATCCATCAGTGTTCCTATGTATTCGAGCAAATTCATGAATGTGTGAAAGCAACCTAGCATCAGAAAAGTTTGTTTCAGATAACTATTCTCTGGTGCATCTATGATGATATCAGCAGCCTTCCAATACAGCGGCTGGTCAAATGTTATGACCGGCGAAACGTGATGCTTGGTCGCAATATTGTAAAGAAGTCCAAAGTAGACAGGATACATGCCTATCATAGGCAAAAAACAAAACGGAGGACTGGCCAGGGTGCTCATTTCCCTGATTGATGGCAGAAATTTTCTTTAGGTGACTCTACAAAAACTGTTCGAGCCATATGATTTCGTTGACAAACAGGGCAGCAAAGCGGCATCAGGAAAGGTGCAAAATGACAAAACTTTATAATTCCATTCTTATTAAAATTCTTGTTAGATTTCAAGATACAAATGGCTTTTACTAATAAACTATTTCTTTAACTCAGTGTCCATTCCTTGCAGTTCATTTGAACTCCTGATCAAATTTTCACAGATATTTGCATTTAAATATTTGCTTCTAACTTACTATCTTTCAGGTGATCGATTTAGGGCCATCTTGGCCCTCTTGTTTATATTTCTACTTTAGCAATTTGAAAATGTGTCATAATGTAGTTTGCAGTTCTTATTCTGATTATGCAATGAAAGGCAGTTGACCAGTGGATCCATTTGTCAAGCTTGTTTATTGGTTGTGACTTTGTGACAAGATATGACTATTAAATATATAGCCAATAATAGGTGAGACAATGGAATGCTGGAAGACACTGCCTGTACTTAAAAGTACTTTTTGTGAGTTTCTTATTGTCAAATTTGCGAAGGTAAGTCCATTTAAATGTTTAAAACTGCCCTAACTTAGTTATAAATTTCCTAATTTTAGCCTAAATTAGCCCTAAAATTTCTTAATTTTATCCCTAAAATTTGCCCTTATTTTTTGTCAAAAAGTGCTGGACAGCCTGTTCTTAATATTTCACCTTTCCTATCAGGCCGGCGTTCCGAGGTATTAATCACATTCAGTGATAGTTCATTTTATTTATCCTAAATGTTTGTAGACATGAAAGGAAATATGTCCTTTTTGTGTCACCTTGCGTAGCATGGTAGGCACTTAGGGATTACTTTTTTTTTGTCCGGCGTCTGTCTGTCCGTCCGTCACACTTTTTCGTCACGTCACGTCACGTCACGTCACACTTTCAAATTTTCAAATAACTTTTTTTCTACTCAAGGGATTGAATTGAAACTTCTGGCAATTGTTTATATTAACATTTGTGATGGCTTCACAAAAGAGGGATAATCCAAATATTATTATATCAGAGTTATTGCCCCTTTTCTGTCAAAAATTAAAATTTTCTGACAAAGCCCCGGCAGGTGACACACGTGCTCCGGGGAGCACTCCATTCTAGTTCATTCTATTTATCCTATCTGCTGGTAGACATTGAAGGAAAAACATGCTTTTTCATTGAATTCAAACTGTGCCATCTATCCTGCTTTGTGTTTTTTCACAGAACATGACAACCCAATGAAAATAAATGTATGGAATCCGGTCAATATTGTCAAGTAGTAAAACTATATTATATGATTTACAGATCTGTCAACCCCCACTGGTATTCGTAGCGCTGGATATGTATGTTTGACTGGTGCAAACTCCTCGACCCCAACAGACAGAACAACAGGATATGAGTGTCTGGCGGGCTCTTTCTGTGTAGAAGGATCAAGTATAGAAAACGCACGGTCCTCTAGGAACATTTTCGAATAGTGTGGGATTACATATGCAAAGTTCCTGTCAGTCATGTACATCAGGGTACTACTGCAGCTTTAACGGTGAGATATGAATTAATATTGATTGATTGATTGATTGGGGTTTATAATGCCGTTTTTAACAATTTCTCAGTCATATCACGGCGGCCGCGACGTTACCGACTAAGCTACCGGGACTCGACAATCAATATTTAAGAAAGCCCTTTCCCTCATACAAACAATCTGCAAGAGACCAATATTAACCTTTTCCCAACTGTCATCTGCATCTGCAGCAGGGAAATTTTTAAGACTGCGACAAAAGGAGTAACAGCGCATTAGCAATATTTAGCTCGACTGGCTGAAAGCATGTCAAGCTTATGTCATGGTGATTTGTCCGCCGCGCATGCGTGTGTGAGTGCGTCAACTTTTTGCTTCAAACGACTTCTCCTCCCTAACCACTTGGCCAATTGGGATGAAACTTTGGATCCATGGCTACCGAAAGAAAAAACTTGTGAAAACTTAAAAAAACCTTCTTCTCTGAAAGTGTCTAGCCGATTTTCAAATCATTTTGTAGAAATGTTCAGTAGGTGACCCTCTATCAGGTTCCTTCAAGCTATGTTGATTGGTCAATAAACATGGCCGCTAGGGAGCAGGGCTATTTTGCCTAATGTAGCTATTGTGAAATCTTCTCCTCCGAAAGTGTCAGGCCGATTTTCAAATAATTCTGTAGAAATGTTCCTTGGGTGACTCTCTATCAGATTCCTTCAAGCCTTGTTGATTGGTCGAAAAACATTGCCACAGGGGGCGCGGCTATACTGCCTTATATGGCTATAGTGAAAACTTAAAAAATCTTCTCCTTTGAAAGTGTTTGCCCGATTTTCAAACAATTTTGTAGAAATCTTTCTTGGGTGACCCTCTATCAGATTTCTTCAAGCCATGTTGATTGTTAAAAAAAAATGGCCTTAAGAGGGCAGGGCTATTTTGCCTTATTATTAAGTTGTATGGCTATAGTGAAAACTTAAACAATCTTCTCCTCCAAAAGTGCTCGGCCTATAAGTTTGTAGAAATGTTCCATAGATGACTCTCTATCAAATTCCACCAAGCCATGTTGATTGTGTCTTAAAATATGGCTGCCAGGGGTCAGAGCTGTTGGCCTTAAATTGGCTTTAGTGAAAACTTTAAAAATATTCTCCTCCCAAACTATTTGGCAGATTTTTAAATAATTTTGCAGAAATATTCCTTGGTGACACTCTAAGAAATTTGGTTAGTGTCGGGAATTGGAAACTTGGTGTCCCATGTTTGATCCCAAGTTGCGGCACTATGGTCAGTGCCCAGGTAAGGCACATTTTCTAGCCTAGTACTGGTTTGTTTACCCAGGGATCATGAATAAGTGAATTGTTGCCGTGATATAACTTAATAATGTTGAAAGCGCGTAAAACCCCAATAAAACGAAAAACGTAAAACCCCTTCATTCCTTCAAGCCACTGCGATTGGTAAAAAAACATGGCCACCAGGGGGCGTGGCTGTTTGGAGATTTAATTTTTGCCTAATTGCAGCGATACTAAATTGCAGCGATATTGGGCCTCTTGTTCCTTTTGTCACAATGTTTTTATCACTAATATTACAATAATTATAGTTTTGTTTATAGAAATTTTCCTTATTTAATCTAGATGTCCTCTGGTGCAGTTTTACTGCATGTAGGAATGGGCTAAAGTGTCCCTGCCAAAATATGCAAAATATAAAAGTATAGTTATTAAATAGAGTTGAAAGAAATTGCTCAATATGAGCTAGAAGTATTACCCAAATGTACTTTTGTGTTAAAGTGTAAGAGAGTCCCTGTTCTGCTCTTTAATTTTAAGGTGTGTGCTTCTGCCAAAACACTCTTAAAGGTAAAATGTTCATTGTCGATTGCTTGAAAATACCAGAAAATTAAGTGAACATTGAATATAGTTGATTTCTCCTATTGCCACAATATTTTCAAAAGTTGTCTGATGCAGATGTATCACAATTCATTTGCATTTGAGAAAGAAATTAAAAACAGCTGTAAGTTGTTTGAACTTATCCAGGAAATCCAAAAGAATATGAAAAAAGCTAAATATCTAGTTCTGTACTAATTATTTTAGGTCTGACAACACCAAGTTGCCCTTGTGACAAAGCTAAATATCTAGTTCTGTACTAATTATTTTAGGTCTGACAACACCAAGTTGCCCTTGTGACAAAGCTAAATATCTAGTTCCATAATAATGATTTTAGGACTGACTACACCAAGCTGCCCTTGTTACAAAGCTAAATATCTTGTTCCGTACTAATTATTTTAGGTCTGACAACACCAAGTTGCCCATTGTGACAAAGCTAAATATATAGTTCCATAATAACTATTTCAGGTCTGACTACACCAAATGGCACTTGTGCTGCAGGAATGTACTGCAATGGTGGGGATACCACTCAGAATCCAGCCACCTCTCCTGTGGGTAACTAATGCCAACAGGGCACATGAATGCCCAATCAGTGCCCAGTAAGCACCTACCTGTCTATGAGTGGAGCCCAAGCACTATCAGAGTGTATTGGCTGTCCGGCTGGAAGATACTGTAGATCTACAGGCTGGCATACTATACAGGTAACTTATTAGATTGCCATTCATATGATTGAATAGGCAATTGGAGTCCATAACTTTTGAAAAATGTCATGCGAAATACTCAAGTTGTTCATAATGAGCAATTTCACTTTTTAAGATTGTCTAATTCTTTATTTAGATTTTGTTGACATCAAAGGCCTTATTGGCGCTCCAAATAGGGGTCATACTTCATGTCCAAATTATTTTTAGCTCGACTTTTGAAAAAAACGAGAGCTATTGTCATGATCCTGGCGTCGTCTGCGGCGTGGTCGTCCGGTTAAGGTTTTTTTTATGGCGGCGGTGTGGTCATCCGGTTAAGGTTTTTTGTTCAGCTCAGCTTTTTTCTGTTTTCTCCGTATCAGTCGAGCGTCTGTGCCGTATGCGGTGCTATTGTTTGACCTTCATACCACATGTATGGGTACTCACTAAGTACCCAAAACATGTGGTTTAGATAAAGAATACTGAAGATAGTAACAATGGAGTAAGCTTGCCTCCCCAAATACCAGTTTCTTCACCTAGAGAATGGGAGATCTGAGTCTTTCTAGGTGGTAGAAATGGCTTCCCTACTTGGTGTTTGGGGTTGTGGAACTGGCATCATGCAGTGACGGGATAAATGGTTAACCACCTTATCAGGGCTGTGTCTATTAGGTTAGCATTATGTTTTATGAGTTGAGGTCAATATGGAATTGTCCATACCCTTTGTGAAAGTACTGGTTAAGTCACCAGGAAGCAGACATCAAGAGGAATGCATGTAAGTGTTTATATTGATTATTGATGAAAATGAATAAAACTAACAAATTAATGTCTCTGGTGCAGAAGACTGTCGTAGATGTATCTAAATGCATGTAAGTGTTTATATTGATTATTGATGAAATGAATAAAACTAACAAATTAATGTCTCTGCTGGTGCAGAAGACTGTCGTAGATGTATCTAAATGCATGTAAGTGTTTATAAGGGATTATTGATAAAATGATAAAACTAACAAATTAATGTCTCTGGTGCAGAAGACTGTCGTAGATGTATCTAAATGCATAAGTTTGTTAACCCTTTCCATCATTTAGACATATTTTGATGCATTTTGCAGCAGACGAATTTAGAAAACAATATGACAAAAGGAGAAATTGCTCAAGGTGAGCAATTACTACTTTTTCCACATTGCTTTCAACTCTATTGAATAATTATACTTTCATTTTCAATATTTTTACTTGGATGTTTTCAAAGTTGTCTGCTGCAGAGGCATCAAAAAGCATATGTATGAGGGAAAGGGTTAAAACACACATGGGACAAACAATGAATAGTTTAGATTTGATGAAAATACATGTATGCCATTATAATGTCAAAACTGACTGATAAATTACCTCAAATTTATCAATGTGTTAATCGTAGTTGTTCTTCAATTTTCTGGAATCCGCTGTGGTCGAGTGGTTAGCGTCGGGGATTTCGAAACCGGGTGTCCCGGGTTTGATCCCCAGTCGCGGCACTACGGTCATGGTGGAGTGCCCTTGGGCAAGGCACATTTTCTAGCCTAGTACTGGTTTGTTTACCCAGGGATCATGAATAATTAAATTTAATTGCGCGCTAAATGACCTTAGCTGTCGATGCGCCATAAAACAATATACATTCATTCATTCTTCAATTTTCTTAATTCAACTATGTGTATTGTCAGCTTAGTAATTTATCTAAACTTTACAAGTGTGTATTATATAAAAGCGAGCAATTGATAAAATTATATTAAGAAAAAAGCATAGCAGCAGTTCTCATTGCTCAATTGATCAATCTGTTTTCAAAAGACATTAAGTTTAAAGAAATGAATTCATTCAAACCGATATATTAAAATTATCACATGTACAAGTTATCTAGAGTGCACAAGTCGGGATCATGTTAACCCTTTCCCACATATAGACACTTACTGAAGCCTTGGCAGTAGACGACTTTTGAAAACATTGTGAAAAAACAAGCAATTTCTCCTTTTACCACAATGTTTTCAACTTTTTCAATAATGATACCTTCATTTATGAGGGATTGTCCATGTTTTTGCCTACATGTTTTCAAAGTCGTCTGGTGCAGATTTGTTATATGGGGGAAAGGGTTAATATTGTAGAGCATTATTTTTTTATTACTTTATTTTAACATAAAATCTTCTCCCTCATTGAACTGACTTTTTATCTCACCTCCCTGATTATATATATTTGAAAATATTAGGAAAAAAAGAGGTTTTTACAAAACAAGCAAACTTTTATTTGACGATGTTATTATATCTTCTAATATTAATTATTATGTAACAGAACTTAATCCTATCACCCTGTAGGTGAATTAAATAACATAAGAGTGACCAGTTAGGCATGAGTTTCAACTACAATTGCAAGCTAGACTAAGTTCACCCTGCACATTTGTGTTGTCCTATCTTGGTATACATTGTGTGATACTGATTTATCAATTGGTTTATTTACCCAGGGATCATGAATAATTAAATTTAATTGCGCGCTAAATGACCTTAGCTGTTGATGCGCCATAAAACAATTATACATTCATTCACTTATCAATTGTTTGTCTAGACAAGCCCATAATAACATTTATCACATAAAGCCCTCTCTGGGAGTTTAAAAATCCGATTACTTAAATATCTTATGACACTACTAGTTTGGTTTCCAGTCTTACTCTGAAGACTGTTACATTCCAGAAACAAAACTATGAAAGTGGCATCACGTCAGCGGTTTGATGTTATATTACCTAAGTAACTTTAGTGCAAAAACCGGCAAATATCATGTATATCTTTTTGAAATAGGCATCATACATTTGTAAATCACTTTATATGATAAAAAGAATATTTCATTCTTGTTTATTTATTATCCCTTTTAATAAACTCGTTACTTAAGCTGAATATGACGCTCGCTAAGGTTCATGGCATATCATCTTAGTAAACTTGTTTATTAAAAGTGATAATAAATAAACACTCATGAATTATCCTGTATGTAAAAACTTGTCAAAAATCAGGAGTGTTGATTCTTCTGGCTTTGAGGAAGAGGGTTAATTTATTGAATATTGCTACTAAATTTTATTTCCAGTAGTCTAGCCAATTTCCTTCTGATGTATCCCATCCCTATCACAACTTGTCTCAATCTTGTAAAATCTACACTTAAAGTCAAAAACATTGTGGCCAAAGGAGAAATTGCTCATCATCAGCAATTTCATTTATGGCCACAATGTTTTCAAAATTCGTCTGCTGCTTTTGCGTCAAAATGCGTCTGCAGGTGGGAAAGGGTTAAATATTGCTTACTTTTTGTCTCAAATAGTCTTAAAGCTGACGTCTCTGAATAGCCATTATATATCCCTGGTTTAGACAATTTTCTTTACCTCTACAGGTTTCCTTTTTAACAGATTATTGGATAACATAAAAGTCAGCTTTCAACTTTATATCAAATAAATTTGAACCATATATGATGATTTGGGGGTCTTTTGGTGTATTTACATTCACATAGTGGGATTACACATCTAGTGTTTTTGACAGAAGATGTAACAGGTCTACATAAACGGTCAGACTGCCAAATATACATGATCACATGAGGCTACAATTTTTTGGAATTGCCCCAATATTTCCCTTAAGTGGCTTGCATGCTAAACTATTGTCGTCTGCCTAATTTTGAAAAAAAAAAAAAATTCACAAAATGTTTACTGAAATAGAATCTGAGTTTTGTAGTGTCTGATCTGGATCCAAACTGTTTGCAAATGTCATCAATGGTTGGCAAAACCTGCCACTAGCGTGTTAAGAGTTGAGGTTTTCAAAATAGCCGACTAGCAAATAAGTTAGTTGGTTAAGATCTTTTCACTCCGCAGGAAATAATAAAAATGAATTTTGTTCTATTTTGTTTTTCTTTACAGTTTTATATGTGTAACACCAAGGAAACGTTTTTTAAGAAAGAAAGTATTTTATGTTTTAAAAGAGCGTCTATATGTTGGAAAGGGTTAACCTTTTTTCACATGCAGACACTTTCTGACGTCTCTTTATATAGCAGACGACTTTTGAAAATGTTGTGACAAAAGGGAAATTGTTCTGAATGAGCAATGTCACCTTTTGCCATAATGTTCTTTTAACTCATTTAATAATTACGTCTCCCCTTCTCCAAAAGGGAGACATACTGTATTTGTCATTATTACGATTCCCCAACCTTTCGTTGTGTATTATTTTTCTACTGTTTTAATCTCACCTGAGCTTTGCTCAAGGTGAGTTATTGTGATCGCCTTTTGTCCGGCCTCCAGCGTGCGTCGTGCCTCATCTGTCATCCGGCATCCATCAACTTCTTCTCCTCAGTAACCAGTAGGTCAATTGGGATGAAACTTTAGAAAGCATCCTCTCAATAACCTCACCAGATTTCCTTCAAATTTTTCAGATCCATGCAGAATTCTGGTTTCCATGGCAACGAAATGAAAAAAAACTCATAAATTCTTCTTCTCCCAAACTGGTTGGCCGATTTTCAAATAATTGTGTAGAAATGTTCCTTGGATGACCCTCTATCAGATTCCTTCAAGCCATGTTGATTGGTCGAAAAACATGGCCGCCAGGGGAGGGCGGGGCTATTTTGCCTTATACAGTTAAGAATCTAAGCGGAACGTGATTGGATCGTGAGCATGATTGGAACGAAGTTGGAACACTTTATTAGTGGAACGGAATTTTGCGCTCTGAACGAAACAATCATAATGATTGCGAAAAAATCCAATCATTTGCTCATTGAACGGTTGCAACAACTATCCGATAATTATTTTACGAAACTATTTGATTAAAAGTCATATTTGTATACTAATCTTTTGTTTTATAAGACACTCAAATATCAAGGATTAAATTAGAATGTAACAAATATTAATAATATGATCATTTTCGTAATACGATTTGCTACTAACGATTGTGCTGAACAATTTCTAGATTGTTTGTTGATATTTAGGGTTAAGTAAAATAAAATATAAACAAAACGAAATTAATTTAAACCAATCAAATCGTTGAACGGATTTTGATCGAAAAAAAGCGTTCCGAGTGAGCGTAAAAAAGTGCTCAATCTGAACATAACGGAAAAAAGCAATCACAATGTAATGAATGAGTGAACGCTTTGAGAGCGGATTGAAACGTGAACGCAGCGGGGCGGAACGGAACGGAACGGAGCGGCGCGTGAACGGTAAATTTGTCAATTTCAAGATGTGCTTAACTGTATGGCTATAGTGAAACTTGAAAAATCTTCTCCGACGAAAGTGTCTGGCCGATTTTCAAATCATTTTCTAGAAATGTTTCTTGGATGACCCTCTGTCAGATTCCTTCAAGCCATGTTGATTGGTTGAAAAACATCGCCACCATGGGGGGATGGGGTTAATTTGCCTTATATGGCTATGGTGAAAAATCTTCTCCTCTGGAAATGTCAGGCTGATTTTCAAATAATTTTGTAGAAATGTTCCTTTAGTTCGGAAACTATGGCCACCACGGGGCGGGGCTTATATAGCTAAAGTGAAAAAAAAATATTAGGTGAGCGATCCAGGGCCATCATGGCCCTCTTGTTTATTATTCTTTCATTTTTTAGCTCACCTGTGCACGAAGTGCTCAAGGTGAGTTATTGTGATCGCCCTATGTCCGGCGTCCGTCGTCCGTCGTCAGTCGTCCGTCGTCCGTCAACATTTTCTCCTCTGTAACCGGTGGGTCAACTGGGATGAAACTTCACAGAAAGCATCCTCTCAATGTCCTCACCAGAATTCCTTAAAATTTTCGGGATCCATGCATAATTCTGGTTTCCATGGCAACGAAATGAAAAAACTTCAAAATTCTTAAAAAATCTTCTCCTCCGAAAGTGTCAGGCCGATTTTCAAATAATTTTGTAGAAATGTTCCTCGGGTGACCCTCTATCAGATTCCTTCAAGCCATGTTGATTGGTCGAAAAACATGGCCGCCAGGGGGGGCGGGGCTATTTTTCCTTATATGGCTATAGTGCAAACTTAAAAAATCTTCTCCTCCGAAAGTGTCAGGCCGATTTTCAAATAATTTTGTAGAAATGTTCCTCGGGTGACCCTCTATCAGATTCCTTCAAGCCATGTTGATTGGTCGAAAAACATGGCCGCCAGGGGGGGGCGGAGCTATTTTTCCTTATATGGCTATAGTGCAAACTTAAAAAATCTTCTTCTCAAAAAGTGTCAGGCCGATTTTCAAATAAATTTGTAGAAATGTTCCTTGGGTGACCCTCTATCAGATTCCTTCAAGCCATGTTGATTGGTCGAAAATCATGGCCGCCAGGGGGGGGGGGGGGGGGGGCGGGGCTTTTTTGCCTTATATAGCTATAGTGCAAACTTAAAAAATCTTCTCCTCCAAAAGTGTCGGGCCGATTTTCAAATAATTTTGTAGAAATGTTCCTTGGATGACCCTCTATCAGATTCCTTCAAGCCATGTTGATTGGTCAAAAAACATGGCCACCAGGGGGCGGGGCTATTTTGCCTTTTATTGCTATAGTGAAAACTTAAAAAATCTTCTCCTTCAAAAGTGTCAGGCCGATTTTCAAATAATTTTGTAGAAATGTTCCTAGGGTGACCCTCTATCAGATTCCTTAAAGCCAAGTTGATTGGTTGGAAACTATGCCCGCCAGATGGCGGGGCTTATATAGCTAAAGTGAAAAAAAAAATCAGGTGAGCGATTCCAGGGCCATCATGGCCCTCTTGTTTAGCTCACCTGAGCTTTGCTCAAGGTGAGTTATTGTGATCGCCTTTTGTCCGTCGTCCGTCAACTTCTTCTCCTCAGTAACCAGTGGGTGGGATGAAACTTCACAGAAAGCATTCTCTCGATGACCTCACCAGAATTCCTTCAAATTTTTGGGATCCATGCAGAATTCCGGTTTCCATGGCAACGAAACCGAAAAAACTTCAAAATTCTTCTTCTCACAAACTGTTTGGCAGATTTTCAAATAATTTTGTAGAAATGTTCCTTAGATGACCCTCTATCAGATTCCTTCAAGCCATGTTGATTGGTCGAAAAACATGGCCGCCAGGGGGGCGGGGCTATTTTGCCTTATATGGCTATAGTGAAAACTTAAAAAATCTTCTCCTCCGAAAGTGTCAGGCCGATTTTCAAATAATTTCGTAGAAATGTTCCTTGGGTGACCCTCTATCAGATTCCTTCAAGCCATGTTGATTGGTCGAAAAAGATGGCCACCAGGGGGGATGGGCTATTTTGCCTTATATGACTATAGTGCAAACTTAAAAAATCTTCTCCTCCAAAAGTGTAAGGCCGATTTTCAAATAATTTTGTAGAAATGTTCCTTGGGTGATCCTCTATCAGATTCCTTCAAGCCATGTTGATTGGTCAAAAAACATGGCCACCAGGGGGCGGGGCTATTTTGTCTTTTATGGCTATAGTGAAAACTTAAAAAATCTTCTCCTCCATAAGTGTCGGGCCGATTTTCAAATAATTTTGTAGAAATGTTCCTTGGGTGACCCTCTTTCAGATTCCTTTAAGCCATGTTGATTGGTCGAAAAACATGGCCGCCAGGGGGCGGGTCTATTTTGCCTTATATGGCCAAAGTGAAAACTTAAAAAATCTTCTCCTCCGAAAGTGTCAGCTTGATTTTCAAATAATTTTGTAGAAATGTTCCTTGGATGACCCTCTATCAGATTCCTTCAAGCCAAGTTGATTGGTCGAAAAACATGGCCGCCAGGGGGGGCGTGGCTATTTTGCCTTACATGGCTATAATGAAAACTTAAAAAAATCTTCTTCTCCGAAAGTGTCAGACCGATTTTCAAATAAATTTGTAGAAATGTTCCTTGGATGACCCACTTTCAGATTCCTTCAAGCCATGTTGATTGGTCAAAAAACATGGCCGCCAGTGGGCAGGGCTATTTTGCATTATATGGCTATAGTGAAAACTTAAAAAATCTTCTCCTCCAAAAGTGTTCGGCCGATTTTCAAATAATTTTGTAGAAATGTTTCTAGGGTGACCCTCTATCAGATTCCTTCAAGCCAAGTTGATTGGTCGGAAACTATGGCTGCCAGGGGGCGGGGCTTATATAGCTTAAGTGAAAAAAATAAATCAGGTGAGCGATTCCAGGGCCATCATGGCCCTCTTGTTTATAGATACCCCAATGTATAGGTATGAATATAACATTTATAAGCAAATGTTTTCTTTTCAACGTTCCTAATGTTTGAATAGACTAAGGAAAGTCAAGAATACATAAATAAATCAATGCAGTCTTTTCAGGCGACATTGATGCCTTGCATCAACTTTCTCTTGTGTGTTATTGAACATATAATATGCCAGTTTAGCCGCTAGGATACAAACCTTTGACAACTTGGCTTTTGGTACAAGAGAGTGTATAAATTGGCTTTTGGTACCTGAAAGTATATAAATTGATTATATTGGTACCTGAGAATATATAAAAATAATTTTTTTCTTTTTTTGTCCGGTCTGCATTTCAACCATGCATCATAGGATTTCAAAGAACCTTGGCACAAACGTTCACCATGATGAGGCGGCGTGTCGCGCACAAGACCCAGGCCTGTACCTCAAATGTCAAGGTTACACTTACATGTCAAAGGTTGAAATGAGTACTATTTGAAAGGACTGTACCTTGTCCGGCTCACATTTCAACCATGCATTATAGGATTTCAAAGAAACTTGGCACAAACGTTCACCATGATGAGGCGGCGTGTCGCGCACAAGACCCCGGCCTGTACCTTAAAGGGCAAGGTCACACTTGGAGGTCAATAGGCAAAATGAGTACTGTTTGATAGGACTACCTTGTCCGGCCTACATCTCAACCATGCATCTTAGGATTCTCATGTTACTGGACACACATGTTCACCATGATGAGGTGGCTTGTACCTCAAAGGTGAAGGTCATACTCAGAGGTCAAAGGTCAAAAGAGTACTGTTTGATAGGACTACCTTGTCAGGCCGATTTCAACCTTGCGTCTTAGGATTCTCAAGTTACTGGACACACATGGTCACCATGATGAGGTGGCTTGTACCTCAAAAGTCAAGGTCACACTCAGAGGTCAAAGGTCAAAGCAAGTACTGTTTGATAGGACTACCTTGTCCGGTCTGCATCTCAACCATGCATCATAGGATTCTCAAGTTACTGGGCAAACATGTTCACCATGATGAGGTGGCTTGTACTTCAAAGGTCAAGGTCATGGTCAAAATGAGTACTGTTTGATAGGACTTCCTATCGGTCGGAAGCCATACTTTGAGTCAAAGTGCTGTTTTGGGGGTATTTATCATCTTCAGTGATAGTTCTAGTTAATATTGCTGCCAGTTCAATATTAACTCTTTCCTGCATATAGATGCTTTCTGATGCCTCTGCAGCAAATGACTTTAGAAAACATCCTGACAAAAGGAGAAATTGCTCAAAATAAGCAATTAATATTTTGCCACAAATCTGTCTATTCCAAAACTAAACTATTTAAAACAGAGATTTTCCATGTTTTTCTAAAGATGATTACGCATTTTTCTGCTGCATATTTGTTATATGTGGGAAAGGGTTAAAGAAAAAGAACGCAAACATTGTTTTTACAATAAATGTTGGAAATTAGAGGCTTTCATTCTCCTTTTCAAGAAGCAATCCGAAGTAGACATACAAAATCTTAACCCTTTCCCACTTGTTGATGCTTTCTGATGCTTTTGCATCCGATGACTTTTGAAAACATTGTGGCAAAAGGATAAATTGCTGCAGATTTGTTGTTTGTGGGATAGGGTTAATGCATGACCAGTGTGCTTCATTTTGCTAACCTTGAATCCTTTCCAACCTGCAGCAACATTTTCATGTATCGGCAGCCGATGAATTTTACCACAATGTTTTCACTCTTTTCAATAATTTTACTTCCATTTGTATTGAATTTTTCATGTTTTTGCTTAGATGTTTTCAAAGTCGTCTGCTGCAAATTTTCTGTATGTGGAAAAGTGTTAACAATTGTTATATGTAGCCTTTGGTTAGTTTTAACCTTTGTGTAGCATCAATTAATCTTCAAGACAGCAGCATACTTTTTGTTGACAGTCTGGGTGAAGAATGTGTGGCATGCATACAGAAGTAAATTTGTATCATTAATTGTTTAAAAAAATATAAAAAAAATAATGCAATCTCAAAAATATAAAAAAAATAATGCAATCGCATTCGGAGGCGTATGCAGCAGACATATTTTGAAATCATTTTGACAAAAGAAGAACAACTTTTCATTTTGACAAAAGAAGAACAACTTTCCATTTAGAAAATATTTTCTATACCCTCCGCTGCATATTTGTTGTATGTGGGAAAGGATTTATTCCAAATCCCTTGCCCAAGCAGCTGCATTTTGACACATCTGCTGCAAACGACTTTTGAAAACATTGTAGCAAACAATGGTTGGTATTGATCATATTAACCCTTTCCCTCATACGACAATTCTGCAGCAGACGACTTTAAACATGTTTTGTCAAAGCATAGAAAATCTCGTTAATTGAATGGATAACCTGACAAAAAGTGGAAAAACATTGTGGCAGAAGGGAGAAATTGCATGTTTTGTGCAATTTCTTCTTTTGTCACTATGTTTTCAAAAAGATGTCTGCTGCAGAGGCGTCAGAAAGCGTCTATATGAGGGAAAGGATTAAGCAACAATTTCATTTCTATTCAATATTTATAATTTCATTTAAAGAGATTTTCCATGTTTTAACCAAATTTCAACTGCTGGAGACTTGTTGCATACAGGGTATATGGGAAAGGGTTTAACACTTTTGCCTGTCTGTTCAAAACAATAAATTCTTCTTCTTTCTCCAAACTCTCTGCCATGATGTTGGTAAAAAAAGAATAACATTGAAAATGGAATTAAAAGTTGCCACCAGAGAAGATCCAAATCTATCGGGGCATCTTTATAGGACCTTTTATGTTTGTAATCCTGCAGGTCATACAATCATCCAGAAATTGTTTTGAGACTTGTATGACTAAATATGGACTAAAGATGTATGCAATTTGACTGTAAAACAATTAATTTTAAAACAACAGAATGTTTTTATCATATGACATGGCTTATTAAAATGATAATGTCATTATTCTGGCGGGTGGGGGGTAATGTGGCATTAAACTCGCCTATGAAGCTGAATATCAAAATTGGTATGTAGGAGGAGTTTATGGAGACCTTTCATGATATTGTGTTTGGGTCCCCTATGGTCAAGTTCGCTGTTACCTAAAATAGAAAAACTGAATGTCTTTAGTTACGGTTGACAAATTGATCCAAAGTTGGTATGTAGAAAGAGTTTATAGAGACCCTTCAGTGGATTTGCGTTTGGGGCCTCATAGGGTCAAGGTCAATGTCGCTTTTACTAAAAATATAATAACAGTTGAAACTGAATATCTTCAGATACAGTTGACATATTGTAACCAAAGTTGGTATGTAGAAAGAGTTTATGGTTACCTTTCGTGGAATGTGTTTGTGGGCCCCTAGGGTAAAGGTCAAGGTTGCTGTTACTAAAAATAGAAAACAGTTCATTTATTATAACTAAACATGGTATGTAACTGTTACTAAAATTGAAAACATGGTTTCTACTGCGTCAAATTTTAAGAAAATATATATTCCAACAAATCTAGGGCTATTGTTGAAATGTTATATTGACCTAAAGGTGGGTTCATCAGGCTCACAAGTAAGACTTGAAAAAACTTTTATACCAGTGTATGTTTTATATTTGTTTGTATAGGATAATTTCATATGTTACTAATGTATATAGGCCCGGTGGCCTTAATGTACTGCCAAATAAAACCTATATTATATTGTTCCTTATATTTTTGGTGCCCTTGCAGTATTGATGATTTAACAATACAATATAAATTGATTGCAAAGTTTTGGTCCAATCATTGAAAACCTGGTTTGGTCGCATAGCGGCGTTTCCTTGTTTAGTCTCAACTGACAATTTGTTATAATTTGTATAAGTCACAAAGTGCACAGGCTATATTTGATTGACTGTCCTAAACTTCAGCATAGTGCTGCCATTACTGTTAGGCTTAAATTGGGCTTGATAAAAGGTATTCATATTACTCCTCGTCACAGAGCCAGACCTAGATTAGATTTGAGTTAATAGATATCTTTGCTGCAGATGATCTCCCTTATTGTTCATTTAAACCCCCTATGTTGTGGTTACCTGAAAGATCATCTTTGAAATCATCTAGGCAATTGATATGGAAAATCCTCTATTAAACCCTTTCCCGTCATACAACAATTCTGCAGCAGACGACTTTGGAACATATTTTGACAACACAAATAGGAAAATTTTCTATAATTGAATTGATAACCTATGACTAAAACTGGAAAACATTGTGGCAAAAGGAGAAATTGCTTGTTTTGAGCAATTTCCTTCTATTGTCACTATGTTTTCAGAAAGTTGTCTGCTTTAGAGGCGTCAGAAAGCGTCTATATCAGGTAAAGGGTCAATGGAAGTTATCTTTATAATTACGTTAAATTTGACCAAAAAATTTAAAACAATGTTCAATGACATGCAATATCTTTCCCAGATATATAATAAATTGGAAAATTATGATTTGTAAAGTACTTCTACATTGACATTAACGAGCGATGACACTGTTATGCAACCTTCTATGCAAGGTAACCTGCAATAAACATGAAATTCGTGTATATTTGTTTTTAAAAGAGTTTCAATGTAAAAAAAAAATAATGGGGGGGGGGGGGGGGGGGCTGGGGGGGGCGGGGGGAATTTTCTGGACCGATTGAGATTTCAAAATTTCCGGAGCCCTGATTCATACCTATACATTAATTAGGGTATCTATAAAAAATAACGAAATGTGTACACATTTATCTTGGCTTAAATT
Source organism: Serripes groenlandicus (assembly GCA_031761405.1). Classification (NCBI taxonomy): domain Eukaryota; kingdom Metazoa; phylum Mollusca; class Bivalvia; order Cardiida; family Cardiidae; genus Serripes; species Serripes groenlandicus. The sequence goes on from JASEVX010001166.1 coordinate 17,628, forward strand.
TAATTTTGCTGTTGTTACCTTATTTAAATAATAGTATTCATTCATATAATTTCAATGTTTGTCAATCTTATTCGAATCACAAGGTAAATATCCTGGTATTGCTTTAAAGGGAGGTAATTTGAAGTAAACAAAAGTCTTCAAAAGGAGAAATAAATCAGCATTACCGTCTACAGTTTAAATTGTTCTATTGTTTGTGGATTTAAAAATGTTCTTTTTTTTTCTTTCTATTTCTACATGTACAAGACCTACTATTGCGGCTTCTCTTTGACGCCTTTGCGTCAAACATTTCCGTCTGTACCTTGTCTAAAATAAAAATAATATCACTCGCTCTTTTCATAATCGAAATGCGCATGCCGCAAAATCAATGTTAAAGGTCACGAAACTACACAACAGAATAGGGTCTATATTTAGCCTTAGAAACAGTTCCTACTTTAGATATTCATGGATTAACATTATTAAATGAATTCTAAACAAATCAAGACATCTCTTTGAACATGAAAACAAAATTTAGTAAGTTAAAATTGCTATTAAAAGGAGAATCCGAAATTGACCTCAATGATGACACATAAGAGTCTGCATTAGGGGGTGTTGGTTCACGTCCTTGACTTTTGTCTTCGTAAATAAGACAAAAAACTTAAATGCGAGTGAAATAAAAAAAACTGCAAACATTAAAAAATCGGAATATTTATTTCATTTTAGATATTCATTTATTAGTGTTCGTAAACAACCACAATATGTAATATGTTCAAATCATCTAGATTTGTTTCTTTCTAATAATAAGCCGCCCGCTTCCATGTGATTTCTGAAAATCGGGGCGGGACTAATAAGGCATTGCAAAAAAGTTCAAAATACATTTGTGTGTTCAACAAGAGAGGCAATTAGTAGATAAATACTCTCCTGTCAACTTAGCAGAACAGTGATGTTGTATGGGTGGAATGTCGTGCAAGTTTGAGCTTCAGCTTAAAACATAAGACCAACTCTGTCGGGTGTAGTGTTTAGAGTGTCTGCCTTGGGAGGTGGCAAGATCAGGGTTCAATCCCTGGTTGGGTCATTTCAAAGTCTTTTAAAAAGGTTGGAATGATTTTCTCTCTTTGGGTTGCAAGGAAAGCATTAATACTGATGTCATTGAGTATCAGGATTAATAATACTGGTACATGTAGTACTGGTAATATGTCTGTTTGAAATGCTGTCATAGTTCTTCTAATCTGTGGACGAAATTCCTTCATCCTTCATACACTGAGGTTCAGCAGTGTCGAGAGCGCTGAAATTGGTTCCCGATTTGAACTAACCTAGGGCAAAGGTCAAGACCAAAGTGACTATAATACATCTGTTCAAAATGAGACTGCGATGGGATTTGTGTCATCGGCAATGCTATGTTGAATATAAATTTTGAAGATAAAATTCCGTTGAAAACCAGGTTTCATGGTGTTGTCCTTATTCTTGTTGGCTTTGGTATGTTTTTGTGTCCATGCCACTTTTACCTTACTTGTCAGGGTCGCAAGTTATAAATCCATAGCTAGATTTAAATGAAAGTTCACATAAAGTTTCAAGACCCTTTAAGAGTCCTTATTTTCCACATTCCCCCAAATCCATAAAGTGACAAATATTACACAAAAATTGTCTTTCATTTATAAAGAGGTTCCGTAATCTTGACTTATTAATGTCTGCAGAAGATTTGCTGTATGTGGGATGGAGGTAAATAGATGAATGTTACTTTTTGAAATCAAACAATTTTGTAAAAGGTGTAATGCACCTAATGACTTTGATCTCCTAATTGTTAATTCTAACATCATTATCCCAGTGTTAAACCAACCTTGAGAGCTTTCGGTAACAATTGTAGAAAACAATCAATTATCACATTCATACTGTATCAAATAATATTTTCCCTCATACAGACAGATTTTGACTATTCTGCAGGCAGATTGCTTCTGAAAACATTGTGGCAAAAGGGGAAATGGCTTATTAGGAAAAATGTCTCCTTTGCCACAATATTTTCAACTGTTTTTAGTTATTATACAGTTGTTTACAGAGATTTTCATATATTGCCAATATGTTTTCTAAGTCATCTGCTGCAGATGTATTGTACGTGAGAAAGGGTAAAATGTACGTTGTATGTAATGAGCTTATTGAATGCCTCTTTGACTTTCTAACACTGAACAATGTAGATACAGATCATACTGTATGGACGTGTGCTGGCTGATATGTAAACAGTGTCATGTAGTTAGTGCGACAGGTTGCAGGTTTCGATCCCTTGCAGGGTCAAACCGAAGACTTTAAAAATGGTATTAACCCTTTCCCTCATATAGACACTTTCTGACGCCTCTGCAGCAGACGGGCTTTTTGAAAACATAGTGACAAAAGAAGAAATTGCACAAAACGTGCAATTTCTCCTTTTGCCACAATGTTTTCCACTTTTTGTCTTAGGTTATCCATTTAATTATGGAGATATTCTATGTTTTGACAAAAATATGTTCAAAGTCGTCTGCTGCAGATTTGTTGTATGAGGGAAAGTAACAGTTTTCCCCTCCTTGGCTGAGCTAGAGGATGGTGGGATAAGCATTACGAATGATTTGCTGGTGTCAGGATAAATGGAGCAGTTGTTCTGGTTACTTCCCCGGATAAAAACTTGATAAATCTAAAAAAAATGTCGAGAGCGGCATCAAACACCATACTAAAAAACAAATCATGTCATATTGGAACATAATTGACAGTGAGTGTGTGAGTTGCACAAGTTATTTATGACAGGTAATAATAACAAAAATGTGTATGAATTTTATTACTGTACATGTCTGTTTGATATGGTACTTTTAATGTTGTCTGCATTGTTAACATCTGAGGACAAATAAGTCACAACTGCAAAATTGGAAGTGTAATTTTGAAACCCATGAAAACTTGAATGATGAAAAAGAAAATACTTTTAAGCTCGCCAGTACGAAGTACAGGAGAGCTTATGTGTTACCCCCCGGCGTCGGCACCGTTCGGCGGTGGGCGTAGACACCTAGGTTTAAGGTTTTGTGTTTAAGGTTTTTTATTTGGGTTTTAAGGGTTTATACCTTTAGGAACCATTTGTCATCCATCTACCGCAGACCACTACACCCCGTCCTGACCCTGAGTGAAGGTCAAGGTAATTTCTACTTGGTTTTACTTGGTTCAGTTACAAGGTTTAAGGTTTGCGTTTAACCGTTTAACATATCACTCCTGCATTCACTATTATGACATTGATTGCTTTCATATTTTAGTTTATACATTTAGGAACTATTGGTCATCCATCTACGCACACCACTACACCCGTTTCTAACCCTGGGTCAAGGTCAAGGTCATTTTCTACTTGGTTCAGTTACAAGGTTTAAGTTTGCGTTTAATGTTTAACATATCACTCTGCAGTCACTATTATGACATTGATTGCTTTCATATTTAGTTTATACATTTAGGAACTATTGGTCATCCATCCTGCGCACACCCACTACACCCCGTCCCTGCACCTGGGGTCAAGGTCAAGGTCATTTCTACTTGGTTCAGTTACAAGGTTTAAGGTTTGCGTTTAACGTTTAACATATCACTCTGCATTCACTATTATGACATTGATTGCTTTCATATTTAGTTTATGACATTTAGGAACTATTGGTCCATCTACGCACCCCACTACACCCGTCCTGACCCTAGGTCAAGGTCAAGTTATATCAGAGTTATTGCCCCTTTTCTGTCAAAAAATATAACTTTTTCGTCATGTTTTCAAATAACTTTTTTTTCTACTCAAAGGATTAGATTGAAACTTCTGACAAATGTTTATATCAATGTGTGTGATTGGTTCACAAAAGGGGGATAATCCAAATAATTTTATATCAGAGTTATTGCCCCTTTTCTGTCAAAAAATTAAATTTTCAAATAACTTTTTTTCTACCCGAAAGATTGGATTGAAACTTCTGACAAATGTTACTTTTTTTTTTATTCGACGTCTGTCTGTCTATTTTTTTTTTTATCCGGCGTCTGCCTGTCCTGTCTGTCTGTCCGTCACACTTTTTTCGTCACGTTTTCAAATAACTTTTGTTCTACTCAAAGGATTAGATTGAAACTTCTGACAAATGTTTTTATCAATGTGTGTGATTGGGTTCACAAAAGGGCGATAATCCAAATAATTTTTATATCAGTTATTGGCCCTTTTCTGTCAAAAATTTAATCTACTCATAGGATTGGATTGAA
>JASEVX010001167.1:0-21820 GCA_031761405.1 Serripes groenlandicus
CATAACAGTGTTTCTGATTAAGTTACCATTACTAGAGATCTCTTTATCCTGACACCAGCGAGCTAGTAGTAATGTTTATCCTGACACCAGCGAGCCAGTAGTAATGTTTATCTTGCCACCAGCGAGCCAGTAGTAATGTTTATCCTGACACCAGCGAGTCAGTAGTAATGTTTATCCTGACACCAGCGAGCCAGTAGTAAAGTTTATCCTGACACCAGCGAGCCAGTAGTAATGTTTATCCTGACACCAGCGAGTCAGTAGTAATGTTTGTCCTGACACCAGCGAGCCAGTAGTAATGTTTATCCTGACACCAGCGAGCCAGTAGTAATGTTTATCCTGACACCAGCGAGTCAGTAGTAATGTTTATCCTGCCACCGGCGAGCCAGTAGTAATGTTTATCCCGACACCAGCGAGCCAGTAGTTATGTTTATCCTGACACCAGCGAGTCAGTAGTAATGTTTATCCTGACACCAGCGAGCCAGTAGTAATGTTTATCCTGTCACCAGCGAGCCAGTAGTAATGTTTATCCTGACACCAGCGAGCCAGTAGTAATGTTTATCCTACCACCAGAGAGCCAGTAGTAATGTTAATCATGCCACCAGCGAACCAGTAGTAATGTTTATCCTGACACCAGCGAGCCAGTAGTAATGTTTATCCTGACACCAGCGAGCCAGTAGTAATGTTTATCCTGCCACCATCGAGCCAGTAGTAATGAGTATCCTGTCACCAGCGAGTCAGTAGTAATGTTTATCCTGACACCAGCGAGCCAGTAGCAATGTTTATCCTGCCACCAGCGAGCCAGTAGTAATGTTTATCCTGACACCAGCGAGCCAGTAGCAATGTTTATCCTGCCACTAGCGAGCCAGTAGTAATGTTTATCCTGACACCAACGAGCCAGTAGTTATGTTTATCCTGACACCAGCGAGCCAGTAGTAATGTTTATCCTGACACCAACGAGCCAGTAGTTATGTTTATCCTGACACCAGCGAGCCAGTAGCAATGTTTATCATGACACCAACGAGCAGTAGCAATGTTTATCATGACACCAGCGAGCCAGTAGTAATGTTTATCCTGACACCAGCGAGCCAGTAGTAATGTTTATCCAACAATCATGTACGCCAAGGCGGAAGGCCATCACTTCAACGTTTAGAGTCTTTCGTATGACCCTGCCGGAGATCGAAACAGCGATTTCTCGCACCTGAGGCGGTCATAAATTCCTGAAACATATTTTTCTCCTTTTCCATGAAATAAAACCATCTCATTGAACAACATGTAGGTCATCGCCTACATTCGACAAGCTGCGAGCGTCAATTCACATTGTGGCAAGCCGTATATACGCTTTGTTTCTACGGAACTAAAGCCACGTATTACAATAATATTTTTATGGACAGGAGTACATTGTAGCAACGAGTTTTGTAATTAAATTATTGCAAAACTCGTTGCAATGACAAACGTTGTAATAACAGTTTTACAATGAGAATTTCAATTGTTAGTGAGGGGAACAGTATTGAAATACTACGGGAAATGGTCCCTACAGATAGTTTGAGATTGAAAAGTATTGAAATATTACAGAAAATGGTCCCTATAGATAGTTTGAGATTAAAACGTATTGAAATACTACAGGAAATGGTTCCTATAGATAGTTTGAGGTTGAAAAGTATTGAAATACTACAGGAAATGGTCCCTATAGATAGTTTGAGATTGAAAAGTATTGAAATACTACAGGAAAAGGTCCCTATATATAGTTTGAGATTGAAAAGTATTGAAATACTACAGGAAATGGTCCCTATAGATAGTTTGATATTGAAAAGTATTGAAATACTACAGGAAATGTTCCCTATAGATAGTTTGAGATTGAAAAGTATTGGAATACTACAGGAAATGGTCCCTATAGATAGTTTGAGATTGAAAAGTATTGGAATACTACAGGAAATGTTCCCTATAGATAGTTTGAGATTGAAAAGTATTGGAATACTACAGGAAATGGTCCCTATTGATAGTTTGAGATTGAAAAGTATTGAAATACTACAGGAAATGGTCCCTATAGATAGTTTGAGATTGAAAAGTATTGAAATTCTACAGGAAATGGTCCTTAGGGATAATTTGAGATTGAAAAGTATTGAAATACTACAGGAAATTGTCCCTATTGAAAGTTTGAGATTGAAAAGTATTGAAATACTACAGGAAAAGGTCCCTATATATAGTTTGAGATTGAAAAGTATTGAAATACTACAGGAAATGGTCCCTATAGATAGTTTGAGATTGAAAAGTATGGAAATACTACAGGAAATGGTCCCTATAGATAGTTTGAGATTGAAAAGTATGGAAATACTACAGGAAAAGGTCCCTATATATAGTTTGAGATGGAAAAGTATTGAAATACTACAGGAAATGGTCCCTATAGATTGTTTGAGATTGAAAAGTATTGAAATACTACAGGAAAAGGTCCCTATAGATAGTTTGAGATTGAAAAGTATTGAAATACTACAGGAAATGGTCCCTATAGATATTTTGAGATTGAAAAGTATTGAAATACTACAGGAAATGGTCCCTATAGATAGTTTGAGATGTAAAATAAAATAAGTTGAGTGTGAACTATAGTAGATGAGTTTGTTTTCTGGTATTTTACACTATTTTCTTTTAATTTATTGGATTAAAAAGATAGCTGCGTCATAACGAGTTTCTTTTATACAGAAATAATAATTGATTCATCACTGTTCCTAGTTTAATATGTTTTTCACTGAATGAATGTCGTGTTAACAAGCATATTAACCCTTTCTCAAATACAATAAATTTGCAGTAAACGACTTTAATAACATCTAGGCAGGTAATAACACTTCTTTAGATGAACGTATGATTAGTGAATAAAGTAGAAAACAGTGTGGCAAGGAGAGAAGTTGCTTATTATGACCAATGTCTTCTATTGCCACACTGTTTTTAAATTTCGTTTGCTGCAGAGCATTTCCATTTAGTAGACATTTTCAAAGTCGTCTGCTGCAGATTTGTTATAGGTGGAAAAGGGTTAAAATAAAGAAACCTCGCTAAGATCTATATTAACGTTATTTCCAGATATACGTATTCAACTTTTTCCTTGTAATCTGTTTAACGCCGTTTTCAACAATTATTAAGTTATATAAACTAGTAATACTGGTCCATTTATACAGACACCAGCGGGCCAGTAATGGGACCCTGAAAGGAAAGTCAATACCCTGACTGGGGACCGCTAAATGGACACTACCTAGTATCACTTTTAATAAACTAGTTAACTAAGAGAATATGCCTCGAGCCTAGACAAGCGTCATACTCAGCTTAGTTAAGGAGTTTATTAAAAGTGATAATAAATAAACAAGACTGAACAATTCGATTTATCACGTAAATACGGAATATTATGTTGCAGGAGCGCTAAATTGGTTCGTATTGTACGACTAGTAGCGTGGAACTATCGATATCTTGCGAGATAAGATATGGATTTTTCCTCGTTACGAGTAGCGCAATACGACCCATTTATCGCTTCTGTAACGTAATTTTCCTTTTATCATATACCTACAATCTATTAAGAGTGAATAAAGAAACAAAATATACGGATTCAATTTAATTGTTGTTGCGATAACAATTTTTAGTCGTGAAATGTAGATTGAATGGCAGATGAATATTTACTAAAATACTTAGGCCACGCCCCATATAATGTATTCTAATACGTAGGTCTCGCCCAATATCATCATTAAATTAAATTGTCATTGTTTTTAGGGAGAAAATTACTAACACAATCTTTATTTGCAGGTGTTGTTGAAGATTTGACTTTGCACCAAAAGATAAAGTAGGAATAGTGTACAACAGCGGTCTCAGTTCCGACAGCTTGAAACAGATTCCTTTGTCATGGTAGTCACATACCTACAGGTTAGACCCATTAAAGACGCTGTGCTCGTGATGAGGCTTAACCTTTTTCATATTAAATTTAACGCTAGGTTTACGATACATAAAACAGAAACTATTTTCCTAAAATGTACTGGTTGTCTGCAGATTCAAAACGGGAACATCGCTGAAAGTAGTCAGCGCATTATCTGACGTCACACGTCCGTATTATACACGTGAACAATATAGAATGTTAACCTGTCGTGTCTAAACTGCGCATGACAATCTGCATGAATGTACAGGTATATAATAAAGTGACTTATGAGGCGTATTTCGAAAACATGTACATAAAATATGTCGATTTTGACGCCAAAGTGACTAACGTTATATATAACGTCAAACCGCTGACGTGACGTCTTTTTCATAGCTTTGTCTTTGCGTTGTAAGAAAAAAAATTGAGAGTAACATTGGCCACCAAACTAGAAGTGTCATATGATATTTAAGTGATGGGATTTTGACACTCCCTCAAAAGCCTTCCTTCAAACATTGACATACATTCAAACCACTGCTTAGACCACATTTATTTAGCAATACCCTGTCTTTTGCAACCACACACTTTTAATGTTACCAATTACTCATGTTCTGCATACATGACCCTGTTATTAACGACCACCTGTTAACAAAGACACTTTTGTTGCCCCCGTGGTATCTTAACACAGGTTGGACTGTATTTAGTTGTGTTTATACTTGGAAAAACACACTCGGGTCAAGATGACATATGTCGAAGCCTTGGTTGAATTCGAACCCAGGTAGCCTTGGATTGACAGCATTTAACTTTACCGACTAAGATACAGAGACTCATCTGAGACCCGACATAACTATTGTGTATTGCTAAAATCTTCAATACGCGTAATCTCCTAATTAATATCCGGGTTTTACGTTTCAAGGGAGAAAACTAATGCTTTGCCGTTGTGTTATTCAAGCCTTAATCACGTCCCTTACAAAGTTCTCAAACAACACTATATTGAATACACATATCGCCTTTTGATTGTAAGCTTGAACGATTGATTGATTGATTGATTGATTGATTGGAGTTTAACGCCGTTTTTAACAATTTCTCAGTTATATCACGGCGGCCAGTTCACCTACTCATGCATTTCCTGGTTTTCTCACACCAGTACTCCACACAACAATCTTCCCAAGCAACTGGCTGCTTTTCCACATATACTTAGCCCATTGGTGGAAGACGAATGACGCTTGTCGCATTGACGTTTGTCAATCTTCGTAAAGAAAGTTGACCGAGCCGGGATTCGAACTCACAACGCCTGGATTGACAGCCCGCGTCGCTACCGACTGAGCTACCGGGGCTCGGCTAAGGTTGAACGAGGAAGTTGGGACGTGGGATATATTGAAACCTAATTGATACATCGGGTATGTAGTAATTCGTATAGAACTATATTGAAACCTAATTGATACATCTGGTATGTAGTAATTCGTATAGAACTATATTGAAACCTAATTCATACATCGGGTATGTAGTAATTCGTATAGAACTATATTGAAACCTAATTTATACATCGGGTATGTAGTAATTCGTATAGAACTATATTGAAACCTAATTGATACATCGGGTATGTAGTAATTCGTATAGAACTATATTGAAACCTAATTGATACATCGGGTATGGTGTAATTCGTATAGAACTAACGATTCGTGATTTAATGGTAACATTTATAACAAAACATATTGACACTGAAGCAGCTGAATTCAAAGAAACAATAGAATCACCCCTGAATTTTAACAAGTTGTTAAACATGTTCTTTGCTCAATATTAATACACAAGAAGCCTTCAACACATAAAGAGATCAGATTTCACAGAAGTTCAAGCTGATCTTTATCTTAATCTGGCTTAACCAATTCCCACTTGTAGATGCTTCCTGACGACTCTTCAGAACAGAGAACTTGCTCATACTTTAATATATACAGAGTGTTCATGCTTGCTCATACTGTAATATAAAGAGAGTGTTTATACTTGCTCATACTTCAATATATATAGAGTGTTCATACTTGCTCATACTTCAATATATATAGAGTGTTCATACTTGCTCATACTTCAATATATATAGAGTGTTCATACTTGCTCATACTTCAATATATATAGAGTATTCATACTTGCTCATACTTCAATATATAGAGCGTGTTTATACTTGCTCATACTTCAATATATATAGAGTGTTCATACTTGCTCATACTTCAATATATATAGAGTGTTCATACTTGCTCATACTTCAATATATAGAGCGTGTTCATACTTGCTCATACTTCAATATAAAGAGAGTGTTCATACTTGCTCATACTTCAATATATATAGAGTGTTCATACTTGCTCATACTTTAATATATAGAGAGTGTGCATGCTTGCTCATACTTCAATATATAAAGAGTTTTCATACTTGCTCATACTTCAATATATAGAGAGTTGTCATACTTGCTCATACTTCAATATATAGAGCGTGTTTATACTTGCTCATACTTCAATATATATAGAGTGTTCATACTTGCTCATACTTCAATATATATAGAGTGTTCATACTTGCTCATACTTCAATATATAGAGCGTGTTCATACTTGCTCATACTTCAATATAAAGAGAGTGTTCATACTTGCTCATACTTCAATATATATAGAGTGTTCATACTTGCTCATACTTTAATATATAGAGAGTGTGCATGCTTGCTCATACTTCAATATATAAAGAGTGTTCATACTTGCTCATACTTCAATATATATAGAGTGTTCATACTTGCTCATACTTCAATATATAGAGCGTGTTCATACTTGCTCATACTTCAATATAAAGAGAGTGTTCATACTTGCTCATACTTCAATATATATAGAGTGTTCATACTTGCTCATACTTTAATATATAGAGAGTGTGCATGCTTGCTCATACTTCAATATATAAAGAGTTTTCATACTTGCTCATACTTCAATATATAGAGAGTTGTCATACTTGCTCATACTTCAATATATAGAGCGTGTTTATACTTGCTCATACTTCAATATATATAGAGTGTTCATACTTGCTCATACTTCAATATATATAGAGTGTTCATACTTGCTCATACTTCAATATATAGAGCGTGTTCATACTTGCTCATACTTCAATATAAAGAGAGTGTTCATACTTGCTCATACTTCAATATATATAGAGTGTTCATACTTGCTCATACTTTAATATATAGAGAGTGTGCATGCTTGCTCATACTTCAATATATAGAGTTTTCATACTTGCTCATACTTCAATAGATAGAGAGTGTTCATACTTGCTCATACTTCAATATATAGAGAGTTGTCATACGTTTGGCTAGATGTGCTCAATTTCGTCTGCTACATATTTTTTTTTCTTGTGTATGAATGGGTTAAATGTCGTACAAAGCAGGACAAGATATAACGTTTTCAATCGAGATTTTAGAAATCGCCAATTGTAGGTCAAGTGCTCCAACCAAAAAGGTATCTGAAGATGCATGCTTGCTAAATATGTACATGCAACTGGTTTGAAGTCGCGGGTTAAAGTGGCATCTATATGTATCCCACCTATCGCTGAATTTGCCTAGTCCCGGTAGCGACGCGAGCTGTCAATATAGGAGCTCGAAACCGAGTTCCACAATCATTCTACCCGACATTTGACAAAATCCAATGCGACAAGCGTCATTCGATAACTACCAAAGGGCTAGGAATTCATGAGGAAAAGCAATTAGTTGCTTGGAAAGACTGTTACGTGGAACACTGGTAAAGGAAACGTCAGGAAAATTGTGAACTTGTATACGTGATATATGGCTTCGGGACAGGCAACGGGTAATTAAACTTGAAGTTACAGGATCTAATCTCAAGTCCAATCAAACTGGATTGATTGATATCGTTAAATCGTCGTTTTTCAACAATATTTCAGTCAGTGTTGACAAAAGCAGCATTAAACCTAGACCAATCAATCAAACTTCATTGGATTCGATATTCCATCCTGAAAGTTCAAGTTACAATACACGGCGCCTGTGTTAAAGACACTGGTCCAATTAACGCATTACAAATGTAGTTCATTGATAGTCTAATAATCCAACTAGTAGTATATCTCAAAATAGCTCATACATGTACATGCTGACTCAATGGGTGGATGTAACTACATGCACTTCGTGACTAACATAATAATTGAAATTGAAGGGGTATTTCAACTGCTAATTTGGGGTGTATTTAACAAATAGCATATATCCAATATGCACATTAGATGGAATATTTAAATATTCAGATAAATCGATATGTTCTGTCCGATATACTCGAATGCCGAATGCGGTTTCTGTATCACACACAATGGACATGTGATGCATGTGACCCGCGTAGTTTCTAACAATTATTTTTGTTGGTTTGTTTGTGATACATTCCGATGGGCGTGGCTTGAATACGATCTCGGATCTATAATAAATCATATTTGTAGAAAGCCGTTTACACTGAATAAGACACATTAGGTTTTTTCAGATGATTCATAAGAGTACATTAGTCAGAAAGTTTTCAACCGAATCAAGCAAGGATATCACCAATTTTAACTAGCATACGCCCGAATGCTCGGTTTATTTGGTTGACATAAATTTCAGAGCTCTAGGTAAGGGACGTGTTGCATGTTCTAAAATCCTTATTTGACCCTCTAATCCTTTGTTGTGGATACCCTCACCATAGGGTTTGCTTGAATGATAACGAAGAAATTGTGGAAAAAAGAACTCCTTATCTGGACCTCTGGATGTTTTTACATCATGTTTCCCGAGAAGCGTATACAGGTACCCGAACGTCAATTACAATGTAGTTTTTACATCATGTTTCCCGAGAAGCGTATACAGGTACCCGAACGTCAATTACAATGTAGTTTTTACATCATGTTTCCCGAGAAGCGTATACAGGTACCCGAACGTCAATTACAATGTAGTTTTTACATCATGTTTCCCGAGAAGCGTATACAGGTACCCGAACGTCAATTACAATGTAGTTTTTACATCATGTTTCCCGAGAAGCGTATACAGGTACCCGAACGTCAATTACAATGTAGTTTTTACATCATGTTTCCCGAGAAGCGTATACAGGTACCCGAACGTCAATTACAATGTAGTTTTTACATCATGTTTCCCGAGAAGCGTATACAGGTACCCGAACGTCAATTACAATGTAGTTTTTACATCATGTTTCCCGAGAAGCGTATACAGGTACCCGAACGTCAATTACAATGTAGTTTTTACATCATTTCGCTTGTATGAGTCTTCTACACTAATATACACCAATATGACTTGCTGGACATACCACCAAATGAACATGTTTAGTGGTGGTGTCTTTGAAAACACGTGTACGTACATAACTTTGCATTGGGAAGAGTCCACAGCCTTTTCTATAAATATTACTGCCACTGTGACAAGCGTCTTTCGTCTTTCACCAATGAGCTAACAGTCCTTGTGGAAAAGCAGTTGATTGCTTGGAAAGTATGTTGTGTAGAGTACTGTTGTGAGAAAACTAGGCACATGAGAAGGTGAACAGACCAAGGTGTTATGACTGAACAGTTGTTGAAAATGAAATTAAGTCCCAATCAATCAATAGAAATAAGTATAACTGCTGAGTTGAACTACCCAGATGACCTTGCTCTGTACTGGTGGCACAGGCTTTACATTTTTTGTTGGAGTTTTACGCCGTTTTCAACATTAGTTGAGTTATATCTCGGCGACATTTCACTTATTCATGACCCCTGGTAAACAAACCAGTACTAGACTAGGAAATGTGCCTTGCTCAATAGCACTTCGCCATGACCGTCAATAACATTAATAAATGCAGGAGAGTTTGTTGCAGACTAATCTCTAATTATTATTTTTTTGCCGATCCCCGCTACCTTAGTAGGTATCGACGCCGGAGGTTATTCTAGGGGTCGCGAACTCGAATACAAAATCGGTCAAAGTTATTTCCGCCGTTGTGACAAAATTTAATTTGTCAAGCGTCATTCGTCTTCAACCAATGGGCTAACTATCCATTTGAAAAAACGGCCAATTAATTTGAAATAACTGTGACGATTTTGTGTAACCTTTAGAAATGTATATGAAAAAATACAAAATAAATGGGTAAGATAAATAATTGAATTGTATAGAATGGGATTATTCAACAATCAAAATAAACAGAAATAACTATAGTCAATGATAGAATCATCCCTATATGTCTTTGAGGAAGTCGGAAATTTGCAAATATGGAAATGCGATACCAAACAAGCTTCGTTACGAACAGGGAAGAAATAATTTCGCTATAACGCCAATTTAATGCTCCTTGTTGATTGAATAAAAAAAAAAAAAGTGTAGCGGAACAGAGTTTAATAATAAATGATGAAGTTGTTCAAAGTTAAAAGGGAAACAATAACACAAAGTTTAAACTAGTTAGAGTTTCTTATTGTGGACAAATTAAAGAAAACGATAAAATTATTATAAAAAATAATCGAGTTTCAGATATTCAAATTATAATTTTCGGATGCGCAGAACTAACAAACTTTGTTTGATTGCAGATTTCAAATATGACGTTTTTAATTTGTTCATTCAAACAAAATAATGCGCCGAGTATTATGGGAGAACCCCATGTTGCCTACGAACCCAAAAACTCTGTATAATTTTGGAAAAAAAATGTGCCAAACATTGTAGTTTTAAACGTGATGTTTTTCCAAAATATTACGAAGTCAAAACTAGGACTGTGATTGGAAGTTTAGGTATTGGACAAATTGTCCAAAGCCTACGCATTCAAAAAGTGAAAAGTGCGCTGAAACCGCTATTCTTCTTACTACTGAGATTAGTGTGACTTCAGCGCATGCTAGTTAAGCCATCCGCACATTTCCAACTTCAATGAACAATCCGGCGTATTGGTCAGTTGGCAAATGTTGATGTGGTGGATCATGAGAAAAATTCATTTATGAACCTGTCGCTACCTGGCACCAGGTCGGTTTAGACGTTTTTCTGCGGAAGTTATTGCCCGAATCGAGCAAGGGGGTAAAATGTCGTTGCACACCTTGTCATTTTTATGTTACTATATGGACCGTATAAAGGAACTATTTATAGTAACACAAGGGATGGTGGGGATTCCCGAAATTATCATTACGATCATTTTTATCATAGCGTATGGACAATAAAGATAGACTTTTTGAGTATTTTAACGAGGTAGTGTGTGTTTGTTCCCATTTTCTTCTGTATTGGAAATTCGGACGCTTGTGCTGAATGGTGTATATAAATAAAACAAATACTATAATAGTATTTGCACCATATAATAGAGAAACTATTGATATATTTATAATTCGTTTACCCAGGGATCATGAATAAGTGAACTATCGCCGCGAAATAACTGAACTAATGTTGAAAATGGCGTAAATCCCCAAAACAACAAATAAACATACCACCTATAATTTCTACGATGGACCATTACAATTTGATGTTTGCAATCAAAACATAAATACTGAATGAAACTACAATCAGTTTTAAAAGTTAGCGGTTTGGTCCACACAAACGTTGTCTCTCTAGCCCTTAGATCGCAACACTATTGCTGTGTTATATGATTACAGTGTAACTATCATGTCCCGACTGTGTGTTTCCAAGGCTTTCCCCTCATACCTGACTGCACTACTATAATGCTCAAGCCTGGAAGGGCTCGAAAAACGTGGCATTACCCATATATACCCAGTGGAAATGCACGAGCCTCGCGAACTACCAATATATACTGATACACGTAGATATTGTGTATCCACGGACACGTAGTCGTTACCCCCATCGATCAATGTAATAAGCGTGTGATAATAAGTTTATATAAGTTTTATACAGGGAAATAATCTGTACACAATGACTACAAAGTCGGGGCGGATTTATCTCCCTTACTATTGAGGTCACATGGTTCATTGATGGAAAATGGAAAACCATTGTAGATGTTGACAATGAGAACCAGACTAATGGAGAATTGATTGATTGATTGATTGGGGTTTAACGCCGTTGTTAACAATTTCTCAGTTATATCACGGCGGCCAGTTCACCTACTCATGCATTTCCTGGTTTTCTCACACACTAATGGAGAAAAACAAAACAAAAAAACCCAAGTAAGAATTTCAGCACAATCATTAGAAACATATATATCACAGGCAAAGAGAATGGAAACACCAATACAAAATGAAACACTACACGTACAAGTCATCAATAACCAATATCGGAAATCAGGACATTTCAGTTAAGCTAAGTCGGGCCTGGCACTAGGAAAGAAATGCCACACTTGTGTGTTTCTATCAAGGTTTAAGACAACTAGGGTTAAATAGAACAAAAAGATGTGTATGGCCTAAAGTAAACAATGTTGAACAGTTCGACGATGGTGGATATTTATTTCAAGTAGACAGTTTCTGTAAAAACTCTTCTATTGAAGTAAAAGTTGATGAATATCATGTTTATGTCATCATAGACAGAAGTCCACCTCTCAATTTCATTGACAAAAACCTTTGAGAAAAAAAATTAAGTGTAAAGTAAAGAAAACGTCTAAAAAAGTTCCTATGAACATATTTGGAAAATTCAAAACTACAGTTTCAATGATAAAATAGAAGGAGAGACATTGCCAAACACGGACATTTATGTTTTCGATGGCATCGGTGTTTTAGGTAGAGAAACTGAAATACAATTAGGCAGTTAAATACGGGGTTAACATAGCGGATGACCACACATTCCAACGTGAAAAGGGGTCAACTTTAAATAAATAGAAATGTCAAATTGGTCTTAATGACCATCCGTGTATGGGTCCTACGCAGTATGTCTCTGGTCAACATCAGTGCACATAACGTATTAATGGGGCCTAGAATAACAGCCAATGCCTAAAACAGTTAAAATATGGACTTGCAGACAGATATACTTTTGGTCATTTCAGACCATAGGTAAACCAATTACGCTTGTTATATATGCATCAAGCGTAGGAGTTGCTACGGTACTGGTTCAAGATGATGATGATGATGAGGGAAAGTCATAAAAGTATGCAAGTCGATCTTTGTCTGATATATAGAAAAGTGTTAAACCACAACAGTAAAACAGGTGTTATAGGTTGTTGTGTGATTAATTCAAGTTAAATGTGTAAGGGATTTATTTTCAGTTGGTCGCAAGCCTCTTGGAGTCATTTATGGGCCAAGATCATGGCTAAATGCGAGAAAACAATGGCCGTTTATGAGGCTTATACCCTATAAATACATTTTCAGAACCAGTTAAAATTGACAAATGTTGATACATGTCTGCGTTTTGTTTCAATGCCTTGTAAACTATCCTTTTGTCAATGCCGAAGCAATAAGACGTCGGGTCGCTTCATGCCAAATCGTAAATAGCTGGTGGTGTGCTAGACTACGCTTATGTCTGCAGCAGGTAGATCCCGTCTTGCATATTTGGTTGAGAACATTTCACGGAGACACGTTCACGAACGAACAATATTTCCAAGCAACTGGCTCTTTTTCACATTTATGGAATGACGCTTGCCATATCGACAGGCAGTTTTGCTACCGATTGAACTACCGGGTCTCGGCCGATGATATGCAACACAGATTTGACCCAATCACAATGCCTCTAGAATAGTAGAATTGTTTTATGGTCTAAAATGTTAAAACTTTATATATGATGTCAATACGATAATTAGTATAGATAACGCACTTTAGAGTTTAAATGGGTAACAAAATAAAACATTGTGGAAAACAGAGAAGTTTTCTGCACATCCTTAACATCATGGTTTGCGAGCTGTCATTTGCCAATAAAACCCACACATACATGAGTAAGAACTGTGAGTAATAGTTTCTGATTAACGGCGTTTTTTTCTAAATTAGAAGACAGTTTGATGACATATCCTTTAATATCTGAATTAAATTTGTAAAGATTAAAAGATGATTTATTCCCGAAACAGCACATGCTTAAATCATACAATATACATCACTTCTAATAAGAATAAACCGCATTTTGAAATACACATATGGGATTTATCAAACATTTAAATACAATTAAAGATTGAAATGATGCATGCTTATTGACTTAATCAAATGACATGAATTATGAGACTCTCGTATTCAGAAATCCCAACTGGTACTTATTATGTGTGTAATCCTTATATTGAAGAGTTATAAATAAATAACGTCTGGATGGAAGAAACAAGATTTATGAAGAAAGTAACGTTTATCCTGAGACTAGGCAATCAGTCGTAATCCTGAGCGCACAGGGACTGGAGATGCGGAAACCATTGCTACTATTTTGGAATAGATGGTAAGTTCCGGCCGGAGATCCCCTTGTAAAGGAATTGTTACGCTATTTAGGTATGAATGCTTCCTATGGAAAACATAAATGTATTTGCAAAGCATTGCCTTTAGAAATTGCACTGCACGGAGCAACCGTGCAAGAGTAACATATTGTGGAGGTAAACTAATACAACCGTGTCTTAGGTTTCTTTGCCCATTTCAACCTCTCTGGTATAGCGTTCTCCTCAATGCGCTAGGTTGCGGCCTAAATAACGCCCGTTTCATACTAAACACTTTAAAATGGCAGTCTAGGCGATTTGGATATTGGGAGTAGCATTACTAACCTTGGGTCAGGGTTTAACAAATCAAACATTCCTCTCGTAAATTGAATAAAGAGCAATATTCTTTGCAAACGTTTCATTTATATTGGTGATAGAAACGTTTGTTTTCAGAATTGTTCATTGTGGTGCAATTAACTAAAGGCAATACAACGACTTTAGCTGCTTAGTCAATTAACAACTTCATTTTAGAAAAATAAATACGCATCCAATTGTAAGAAATGTCCGTCATTACTCTCTGTGTACATTAGAATCCTTTTTTGTTGTTAAATAATATTGATGTCCAGAGATACTTTCAGTTTAAATGGACACTCTAGATGGATACTCAAGATATACCCCCTTGAATACGCTGTATGTTCCTGGAATACGCTGGATGTTCCTGGAATACGCTGGATGTTCCTGGAATATGCTGTATGTTCCTGGAATACGCTGGATGTTCCTGGAATACGCTGGATGTTCCTGGAATACTATGGATGTTCCTGGAATACCATGGATGTCCCTGTATACTCTGGTGGTCTCTGGATGCTCTAATGGCCCTTGGTTCATTTGATTAAATTGGATAATGTGGATGTTTCTCGGTAAATTAAATATCACCAAGATACCCCGGATACTTTTGACGTCCGAGGATACTCCCGTTTGTTTTGGATGCTTTGAATGTACCTTGGATATTCCATATATGTTGAATACTTTTTATGTAACATGGATAATCCGTATGTTTTTCGTATACTTCGAATGTTTATTGATAGTCCGTATGTTATTTGATACTTCAGATGTCTGTGGTAAACCAGGACGTCCCCTTGAATGGTATACATGTCTTCTTTCGATGTCCCTTGATTCTCTTCGTGTCGTGACTTTGACACTCTTGGTGACCCTAGTTTATTCTGTCGTGACTTTGACACTCTTGGTGACCCTAGTTTATCCTGTCGTGACTTTGACACTCTTGGTGACACTAGTTTATCCTGTAGTACCTGGATACTCAGAATGTCTGTTGATACTCTGGGTGTCCGGCTACACCAACTGGTATACCTTTTAGGTGCTGCTGTTGACCTTTATGTTCCTTGGTGTCTCTGGATTAAAGGAGTTTGCAAACAATGCAGATGTTTGCCACTAAGACATTAAATGTTACCATATGTCCTGTTGGACAAAAAGTGTAGTGGTCAAAGTTTCAAAATGGAAGAGTCGACTTTGTGAAATTCGGCAGTGAAGGGTTTATAAGAGTTTTGATATAAACCAACTTGACATAAATAATTATATATTTTTTTTGTAATTGCCATTAACTTCAATATATCCAGGGATATATGACATGGGTCAATTACGAGGGAAATAAAAGGGAAATGGAGTGGAATTAGTTTAGACGGAGTATTATCTTAATATAAATTGTCGTTTTGGCATTAGAATCACGATTTATTTGGATTGCGATCTTTTAAAGGTCTCAAGGGTATAATTGTGTTATGAAGAATGTGATACACCCTTGTCGAAATACGTTCAGTGGTTCAGGTCATATTGTGAAATCGATCTTTAACTCAGTCAAAGCATTTTTCGACGTTTGACAAAAGACACTGCGACACTCGCCATTCGTCTTCCCATAAGTCAAGGTAGAAAAGCAGCCATTTTTCTAGTTAAGATGGATGTGTGGAGTACTGAGGTGAGAACGGCATGACTAGGTGAACTGGCCGCCGTGATATGACTGACGTGGTTTGTTTGTCAGTTATATGTGGGTTTATCGCGGTTTTCAACATAATGTCAATTATATCACGGTGACAGTTCATTTATTAAAGATCTCTAGGTAAACACACAAGTACTAGGCTAGGAAATGTGCCTTATCCAAGGGCAGTCCACCATCACCGCCGTGCGGCGACTGGGGATTGAACCTGGGACGCCCGAGTCCAAATCCCTACGCTAACCACTCGATCACGATGGATGTCTACCCCTCCATCGATAGACCTCGATATGACGGCAGATCTACCACGGCTCTACTGACAGCTCTACAAACTAAACGAACGAATCAATCGAAACAAATGCCGAGACCGCATCGGTTGAGTTGTGATAGCGTGTAAACCTCGGGTGCGGGAGGGTGTTGGGTTCAATCTCCTGTTGGATCATTCTCAGTTATTTTAACATTGGAGCAATGGCTTTCCGACTTTGACGCTCAGGGTTATTGAGTAAGCATAACGATTGACTCGCAGGTTTTTGACTCGCAGGTCTAATGTTAAAAAGACCAATACTACTTGTAATTAACCCAGGTGCTAGAACGGACGAATCATTGAAAGTGTTGTCAAACACCATACACAAAATGGTTAAATCTTTGTGTGTTTTCTTCAGCCTAGTTGTGCTATTATGGATTATTTAAAATAGTTTCTTTGTCAAAGTGTCTTCACTTTTCTATTAGTCAGTTTTTTTTAAAATATATATCTTTATTAGCCACGTGCATAGCTATGTGAAGGTCGTGGCCATCCTCCCTCATACCTTACAGTAAATGTGTTTTAGTTTGTTTGTTTGTTTGAAATGTGTTTTACGCGCGTTCAATATTTTCAATTATTTCACGGTATTTCCAGGGTAAATTACTGGTATTATCGGTATTATCAGTCGTACATGTAATGCTATCCCCCAAAACCCTAAGTGCCAACGAGGGGAAGCTAAGTTTGCGATGTTTATAGTATGTGGAATGACCCGATGTAGGCTCGAACCATGGAATTCCTCACATGAGACAGACCCCAGATGACTGCAGCATATGTTTTTTCAGGTGATATATATACGTTTATACATTGTGTTCTAGGACACAGCTTAATTCACAAGATTTCTAAATCACCATGCATAAAACGAGAAATATATACTTCATCTCGTCCGTATCATATTTTACGATTATTATGGAAATGTGACAACATAAATGTTTGTTTCATTTAAAACGAGCAGTTTATGTCAAAATGATTTTATTATACAGCGTAATAATAATACGTGGTAGCTTCTTTATGACGTCGTCGTCAATAGGAATCAATGTTAAATACTCGACGATTATTTATGATTAATGTTTATATCAAACTGACTCTTTATGGCGCCACTGCAGCAGACAACTTTTAAAAACATTGTGGCAAAAAGAAAACTCGTCTGTTTTCAAAGTCGTCTGCCGCAGATTTGTTGTACGGGGAAAGAGTTAAACAGCCCAAGGTGGCCTTACTATGTCAAGCCTCACTTAACATTGTGGCAAAAAGAAAACTCGTTTTCAACTCTATTAACTAATTGATGCAGATTGTTCACTTTTGTTTTGTCTGTTTTCAAAGTCGTCTGCTGCAGATGCTGTGTATGTGGGAAAGGGTTAAACAGCCTAAAGTGGCCTTACCATGTCGAGCCACACTTAGCCAGTCGGTAACGGCAAAGACAGTAGGTTCGAATCCCGGATTGGCTTATGAATATTTCCAAAGATTGATACAAGTCGATATGACTGGCGTAATTCCCCTTGCACCAAAGGGGTTAACCCTTTTGCTGCAAAAGAAAATTAACGGCTTTTGCAAACAATGCAGATTCAGATGATACAGCTCACGAAGCATTATTTGCCACTTAGACATCAAAGTTTACCAAATTTCATGTTAGACGAAACATGGAGTGATCCAATATTCAACATGGAAGAGTCGATTTTGTAAAATTCGGCAATGGAAGTGTTATTAACAATATGTCTTTATTTCAGAAGATAGTATTGTGCCTGGATATGAGGTAATGGCCCTGTCACACAAGAACGTTTTATGCCAACAAGTGAGTAACGTGTTTGAATTACGGCAACACGCTGGCAAACGCTGATCAATGCTAGGCCAGCGTAAGGAACATTCTGAGCACGTTACTCTCACACTGGGACATACTGTCACACGCTGTCACATTAGTCACATGCTCTCACATGCTGAGGCAAAAGTAAATGTGTCAACATATATAATTACATTGAATAGTGTTGCACGAAATCAAATTAAGCAGACAGACATCTTTAATATAGCTGCATTACATGTTTAAAATGGCGTCGGTCAATTAAGTATTGTCTTGTTATTGGTGTAGTTATAATTCTAGCTATCCTGATGAATGTCATGTTTAACCTAGTGGCTAGCGTCGGGGATAAGTAACCGGGTAAAGCATGTTTCCTAGCTTAGTACTGGTTTGTTTACTCAGGGATCATGCATAAATGAACTGTCGCCGTGTTATAACTGAAATAATGTTAAAAACGGCGTAAAGAAATGAAAGCAGACATAAATGGACACATCTGTAGAATAGCAGTTTGTAGTTAGAAATTTAGTGGACATTTTATTTAAATAAACTTTTTTCACATTTTGACGTATCTGCAGCAGACGACTTTCGATAAGAACATTGTGTAAAAAGGAAACATTAGGATTAGCAATTTTCTTTATTGCAACAATGTGTTCACCTATATAATACTACTAATAGTTATAGATCGATTTACATAGTTTAGTCTATATGTTTATACAGTTTGCTGCAGATTTATTGTGTGTGGAAAAGGGTTGAAGCAGACCGTATCATACTAAATTTGAAACGTTTTATTATTTGTGTGATAGGGAAACCTGTTTTATCATATGTGTGATAAGAAAACATGTGTTAGTATATGTGTGATAGGGAAACATGTTTTATTATATGTGTGATAGCGAAACATGTTTTATTATATGTGTGATAGGGAAACATGTTTTATTATATGTGTGATAGGAAAACATGTTTTATTATATGTGTAATAGGGAAACCTGTTGTATTATATGTGTGATAGGAAAACCTGTTTTATTATATGTGTGAAAGGAAAACCTGTTTTATTATATGTGTGATAGGAAAACCTGTTTTATAATATATGTGATAGGAATACCTGTTTTATTATATGTGTGATAGGGAAACATGTTTGATTATATGTGTGATAGGAAAACCTGTGTTAGTATATGTGTGATAGGAAAACATGTTTTATTATATGTGTGATAGGAAAACATATTTTATTATATGTGTGATAGGAAAACCTGTTTTATTATATGAGTGATAGGGAAACCTGTTTTATTATATGTGTTATAGGAAAACATGTTTTATTATATGTGTGATAGAAAAAACCTGTTTAATTATATGTGTGATAGGGAAACCTGTTTTATTATATGTGTGATAGAGAAACCTGTTTTATTATATGTGTGATAGGGAAACCTGTTTTATTATATGTGTGATAGGGAAACCTGTTTTATTATATGTGTGATAGGAAAACTTTTTTTATTATATGTGTGATAGGGAAACCTGTTTGATTATATGTGTGATAGGGAAACATGTTTTATTATATGTGTGATAGGAAAACATGTTTTATTATATGTGTGATAGAAAAAACATGTTTTATTATATGTGTGATAGGGAAACCTGTTTTATTATATGTGTGATAGGGAAACCTGTTTTATTATATGTGTGATAGGGAAACCTGTTTTATTATATGTGTGATAGGAAAACCTGTTTTATTATATGTGGGATTGGAAAACCTGTTTTATTATATGTGTGATAGGAAAACCTGTTTTAGTATATGTGTGATAGGAAAACCTGTTTTAGTATATTTGTGATAGGGAAACATGTTTTAGTATATGTGTGATAGGAAAACATGTTTTAGTATATGTGTGATAGGAAAACATGTTGTATTATATGTGTGATAGGAAAACATGTTTTATTATATGTGTGATAGGAAAACATGTTTTATTATATGTGTGATAGAAAAAACATGTTTTATTATATGTGTGATAGGGAAACCTGTTTTAGTATATGTGTGATAGGGAAACCTGTTTTATTATATGTGTGATAGGGAAACCTGTTTTATTATATGTGTGATAGGAAAACCTGTTTTATTATATGTGGGATTGGAAAACCTGTTTTATTATATGTGTGATAGGAAAACCTGTTTTAGTATATGTGTGATAGGAAAACCTGTTTTAGTATATTTGTGATAGGGAAACATGTTTTAGTATATGTGTGATAGGAAAACATGTTTTAGTATATGTGTGATAGGAAAACATGTTGTATTATATGTGTGATAGGAAAACATGTTTTATTATATGTGTGATAGGAAAACATGTTTTATTATATGTGGGATAGGGAAACATGTTTGATTATTTACGTCGGGCTATGATGACTTGTGTAATGCCTCCAAACATGCGTTAACTTAGACATTAAACCCTTTTTCACGTATATCCATTTTCTGACACCTCTGCACAGACAACTTTTGAAAACATTGTGACAAAAGGAGGTTTTGCTCAAAACGAGAAATTTCTCCTTTTGCCTCAATGTTTTCAACTGTTTATATAGTGTGACATTGCGGGTCTAAATAGGACGTTATTTATTATGCCGTGTACTTTATTATGATATCTTGATATTAGAGTTGATTCTGTAGTTTTAACTTCTATAAAAGAGTTTCGTGTTTCAACGTTTTAAAACGGCTGATAATCCGAGATCGCGAAGGATAATTGTGAACACCATCGAATGATGCGTAGACATAGACTCAAATAATTTGCGTCCCAAATGTTTGAACATATGATGGTGGTACGAGAGTTCGTTTCATTTAATATAGTCACGAACGTGTTTAAGTCTCAGGAAGCATTCATCTTGTTTCGCAATCGATACAAAATAAATAATGTCGTTTTGTTTGTTTAAACCGGCTTCAATAACTGTTTTGTTATATCACGGTGTGTCCTGGTTAAGTTACTAGTACTACTGTTCCGTTTATCCTGACACAAGCCAGTCAGTCGTAATATTAACTCCACTACCCTGATCGCCAATGCGAGGAGCCATTACTACCATGTATTTGTGTGTATAATAATGTTCAGAGTACATGTACGTACACTTAACTTCAATTTGCACTAGAACTCTGAACATGCTAAAAGCAACTGCATTTGAGTTCGCAATATCACGAAGTGTTCCAGGTGAGCTATTGCGATCACTTACCGTCAGCTATCCGTCGCCGACGTTGTTGTCGTTTTTCAATCTTCTCCTTCTAAACCATAGAACAAAAATAAACAAGATGGCCGACAAATAGAAACATCTTAAAATGACATACATGTAGCATCGGATAGTGGCATATATTCAATAAACAATTTGATTTAAATGGTTGTCCTCTTCCTAAACTGTTCAAAACGTACCATCCCGTTCAGATAACCCCAACATACATTTCTTTAAATGACACCTCCTACTAAAATGAGGTCTACTGTCAAACAAATTCTTACAAATGCTCCGTCAGTGGTCCTCACTACCAATATTGTTCACAATGTCCTAATGGTCCCCTCATTAAAAATGACGAACCGCAAGAATGGTGTTGTGGTACAGTGTCCGCCTCGACGAAGGTCGCGTGTTAGATC
>JASEVX010001168.1:0-21753 GCA_031761405.1 Serripes groenlandicus
CAGATCAGCCTGCGCTGTCCGCGCAGACTGATCCGGCCGACACATCCCGTCTTAGGGGGGATAGATGTATAGAGTAGTTCCCAGCTAGCAATCTATATGGGACCCATATGGGTCCCTTATGGGCACCTACATGGGTCCCATATCGGCTGCCCATATGGGACCCAGGTGGGGAGTGCAACCGGGTTCCACATGGGTCCCATATGGGCTGCCCCATAAACATGCAATATGGGACCCATATGGGTCCCACATGGGCAGCCCTTGTACTCAATATGGGTCCCTCATGGGCATCCCAGATACTTCCATTTTGGGCAGATCTTGCATTTCTTGGCTAAATTATTTTGTATTTATTTCAATTTTAAGTTTGCTGGACTTTTAATAAACAACCACTTGTCAGAAACATCGGAAACAAACATGCGAAATTCTTTAAGCTGGAATGTAACAGCAGGTGCATGATTCTTGTACTTCCATTTTAATATTTGTTTATGTTTCAACTCTTTCTTTTTTCTGGAACAAAGAGATACTGTATTATGGCGCAAACGACTATATTATAATATCATCCTGCAAAGAAAACAAAACACTCTATGCTTTAACACTAAAACTTTATTAAGTAATCTCCTGTATGGTTCATATAAAGGCATGCATATAATCAGAATAAGAAATAAATCAAAATTCAACTTAAATGTAAACCGGGACCACTAAATGTATTAGTGGCCCAGATGTAAACAAAGAAACATTTGAATATTATGACAGCGGAATTCACGTCTGCGCATGCTCGAAATTTATTTTATCTTTAATCATGCAATGATTAAATTCTTGATAATAACTATGTCTAAATGATACATTATATATTTTAATTCATAAAAATTAAAACATATATTAAAAATAAAATAAATCAATTTCGCGCACCTGTTCAGGGGTGTTGACGTTTATCGGGAGGCCCAAATGGGACCCGTATGGGTCCCACATGGGTTGTAAAATATACGCGTATGTGTTGAATTACTATTTTTAGATAAAATAATAGCAGTTTAGATCAAGGTAGTCGCATACTAGCTCAAAGTAAATGTTTTTTAAATAAATAAATAAATAAATATTCGTTTTTCCTAAAGGTGCTGTAATATGGGAACCATCTGGGACCCTTATGGGCAAACCCACATGGGCTTGCCCACAAAGGTCCCATATGGGTCCAATATGGGCATACCCATATGGGCTTGCCCAGAAATAGCCCATATGGGACCCATATATGCATGTTTGCTGGGTTATTCCTGAAACAGAAAATCCACAGGAGGCGAAATGTGTCTATCCGGGTAGGCCTGTGTGGTATGCTTAGGCTGATCCGGGTCGATACTTTACGCAGAGTCCACAATGTTGATTTTCTCACGAGACGGCCTACACATTGAGTATTGCAAAGCTACGCCCCTGCTCAGTATTACAACTGACTCGCTGGTGTCAGGATAAATTAACTGGTAACTTACAGGTCTAGGAAACGCATTGAAATAATTGATAAAAATGTTGAAAGCAACGTGAAACATCAAACAAAGGTCAAAGATCTTCATGATAAATTCTTAAATATTAAAGACAAACCATATATTAACATTAATAGAAACAACGTTAGGAGCATTTCTCCTTTTCCAATAGTGTTTTAAAAAGTCGTCCATTGTTTAGGTGTGGAAGTCAAATAATTTCGTGTCTGTTTCCAAAAAGATTGAACTAAATAAAGTCTTCAGTAGAGAAATTAGTTTTTAAACACGTGTTTGATTCACTTGTATTGTACATGCACCTTTATATAATACAAACATATTTGTTTAAACTAAATTATTTAAACGACTTACGTTCCATATATAACACAGTCAGCAGGTGTTCCTGTTTTAAAAGATAAAGGGATATGAAGTGAATGTCATGAATGATGACATTTACTTGTATAATTTAATTGTATTTTACTATTACAGCAATCTGTTTGAATTGCAAACTTATTTATGACATAATGTATCTTTATGTCGGTAATTTTGCAACTATAAATTTAACTGCACTAAAAGACAAACAATGCTGATGTCAGATGAGACAGCTCGAATCTGTATTGTTTGCAAAAAGCTCAATATTGCTATTGGTGTTGAGAAGGTTAAGTCTATTTCTAATCTTCATCATCGTTGCTGTGTGTATTTATTTGTATACTATCTGTAGAAACTGAATAGCAGGTTCTCTTGCTTGGAGAGTTATCATCTGATCCGGAAGATTTAGTTGCCGATACCGGATTGTTCTCAATTTAGTTTAACAAAACACCTGGAAGCAGCTGGACAATGGTTATAAGCGTCGTTTCTTATAGTAATAGCCATCAATTTCAAAGTTTCCCAGGAGTTGTGAGTTCGAACCACAGCTAGGTCATTTGTAAATCACCTTTTGGTTAATAGCCTATGTGGAAAAGAAGCTAGTTGCTTGTAAAGAATATTGTGTGGAGGACTGGTGTCAGATAGCCTTGAAACACATAGTTAGGTGAACTGGCAACCGTGATATGACTGAACATTTGTTAAAAACGGGGTTAAATTGTTGACTAGACCTAAATGCTATAAGATAAATCTAAGACAAACCTACCCGAAGGGATGTGGAAGTTTTGTCGGGTGACGTTAGCAGAACTGTTACACACATTCATCAAATATATACTGAGATAGAAACTGTCTACCCAACCTTTCTGAAATTGGGATAAACGTAGAGAAATATTAAGGCAAAAGATGAACAATGTATGTGTTATTAGATGATATTAGTGTCTGCGTCTGATAAAAGTGCGTGTAACTGACTAACCTGTAGTTGACTCTTTCTCACATTCAAAAAGACTGCAGCAAATGACTTTCTTCAAAACATCTAGGCAAACATTTACAAAATCCCTTCTTTAATTGCAAATATAATTACTTAATAGAGTTGAAAACAGTCATGTAAAATATCTCATGTTCTAATGTCGTCTGCTGCAGCTGCGTCTGCAAGTGGGAAAGGGTTAAATAGAAAGTATGTCATAAACTTTACCACCACTTTAAAAAACACAAACCCTTGTGCTCGGTGTGTTAAGACAATATGAAAACACATTATAGATGATGATCAAGCCAAGACTTTTTTTGAAGTTTTTCAAATTTGTATAATAACGGATGAACTATTTATTTACTCTAGAAACGACGTGATATAACTGAAATACTGCTGAACGCGGCGTAAAACACCATTCAAACATACTTCTATTTACAAAACCTACGTGTTTACATGAGCCGTGCTAGTTGAAAAGAAAAAGTCCTTTCATGAGTCTTCACATTGCATTTTACGGTATTTAGGCCACATGTGTCCACCGGTGCGAAAGGTACCAGTCAAATCCCACCAACCTTACTAAGCGCGTATTAATAAATAAATACTAAAAGCGCATTTCAGCATTGTTGTTTCACTTATACGTTGTACAACATGAATGGTAGGATGTATTTATGTCGATGACTAAGTTGACATGAATGTATTTATGTCAATGACTAAATTGACATGAATGTATTTATGTCAATGACTAAATTGACATGAATGTATTTATGTCAATGACTAAGTTGACATAAATAGTGACCGTGCTGACTAACAACATTTATGAAGAGATCAAATATTTTGGCATTCTTATTACGGAAACAAAAATTATGAAATATTATTTTAAGTGTTTTAAAAGTATTACTTAGCGCTAAGTAAGGTTGGTGGAATTGGACTCAGTCACCTTTTATATACAGTGTAAGTTTATATAAATCAGGTCAGTCGTATCAGAATATAAATTATACACGATAACAAGCTTCTAACAGACTTGTGTAAGTAATTTGAGCCGTCCCACGAGAAAACCAACAGTATGGCCTCCACGAAATATATCGACCATGATCAGCCTGCGCAGTCCGCGCGGGCTAATCTGGGCCGACACATTCCATGTAAGGGGGATAGAGGTATAGAGTTATGATTCCTGTAACAGAAAATCCATAGGAGACGAACAGTGTCTGTCCAGGTTAGGCTGCGCGTCATGCTTAGGCTGATCCGGGTCGATACTTTACGCAGAGTCCACAATGTTGGTTTCCTCGCGGAACGGCTCAATATTATGTGAACTGTGTTATATCTTGATCAGACTTTTGGTATCGCAGGCTGGTCTTGATCTACATTATTTGCAAAAGTCAACGTATATCTTTACCCATGGAGGGGCTGATTGTTACTTTGTGTGTGGTTGAAACAAACCAATCCGGAGGTATACCAGAGGCAACGGTAATGCGCACTAATTCACTAGTTTCTTTTAAGAACTTCTTAACTTTCGTGAGATTAAATTGCATGTGGACTGTTCAGCTAGTCAATCGTGATACAACTTCTTATCCGTTACCATCTTTATATATACCTTATCTACAGACTATGTTCGAGTGTCTTTGCAGCAAGCGGCTGTTGAAAAGCATTCTGGGTAAACTAGAATTTATTTAGAAAAGAAAAAGTACTCTTTCAAAAGTACACATTATAGAAATGTGTTCAAATGCTTTATGATCACAGTATACTTCTATTGTTGGAGGATGTTAAATGTTTTTCCTATTCAAGTAAGCCGATTCTATTATACTATTCCGGAAGCAGTTTAACGGTAAAAACCAACATACTGTACTAAACACGTCACACCAATTATATTTCACTGACAACTTTCTAACTGTCATAATAGTCAATTTTAATTTAAACTGGATAAGTTTGCTGAAATACCTGTCCATTCGACATATCGACTAACTCATACCAGGTGTCCCCGTTGTTATGGTAAATACCACCGTTGCTAAGGAAACATGCACCATTTGATAGTACCGCTACTTGAGAACTGGATTCATAGGCTGAAGATAATGAAGAAGAAAGTGTAATAATGAGTAATCCCACGAGAAAACCTACATTGTGGAGTCTACGTAAAGTATCGACCCGGATCAGCCTAAGCATGCCACGCAGGCTTACCCGTACAGACACTTATCGCCTTC
Organism: Serripes groenlandicus; assembly: GCA_031761405.1. Lineage (NCBI taxonomy): Eukaryota > Metazoa > Mollusca > Bivalvia > Cardiida > Cardiidae > Serripes > Serripes groenlandicus. The sequence continues at coordinate 4,980 of JASEVX010001168.1, forward strand.
TGTGGATTTTCTGTTTCAGGAATCATTACTCTATACCTCCATTTCTTTGAGATGGAATGTCGGCCCGGATTGGCTTGCGCATCACTTAGGTGACATCATTTAAAGAGTAATCTATTTTCTACGGTGTTCCGTTAGGGCCATCGTTGTTTCGCTGTTTTGACCTAGGGTTGACAGTACGATAACGCGATGCGATAGTACGAAAACGCGATGCGAAAGTACGAAAACACGATGCAAAACTGCGAAAACGCGATGCGAGGAGGCGATATTAATCTCGTACTTTCAGATCGCACTTAGGCATCGCGTTTTCGTACTATCGCATCGCGTTATCGTGGTTTCGATCTAGGGTATCGTACTATCGCATCACGTTATCGTCCTATCGCGTTATCGTACTTTCGCATTGCGTTTTCGTACTTTCGACCCTAGGTGTTCCGTTAGGGCCATCGTTGTTTCGCAGTTTCGACAGTACGAAAACGCGATGCGATAGTACGAAAACGCGATACGATAGTACGAAAACGCGATGCGATAGTACGAAAACGCGATGCGATAGTACGAAAAAGCAATGCGATGGTACGATACGCTAGGTCGAAACCACGATAACACGATGCGAAATCGCGAAAGTGCGACGCGAAAGTACGATATCAATAACGCCTCCTCGCATCGCGTTATCGTACTGTCGACCCTAGGTCGAAACCGCGAAACAACGATGGCACTAACGGCACACCGTAATTTTCAGCTCTGGTGGTCATCTTGTGTAAACGTTTGGTAGATAGCTACCTATGGAATACTTGTGTGAAACCATTTTTGTGGCGATTGGTTTGACAATCGCCACAATGCTAACAGAAACAACAACAACAAAAAATATTTACATAGTCGGTTTTGAACAATCGGTTGATATTTTTTTTCCTTACTGCAAACTAATTTACTCACATCCGTTATAGTTCCATCATTGATGCAGAGACAATTATGTCAGTGCTACTTTGGACCGGATTGTTACTAATATTTGAGTTTTATCGAGACATTATCTACATAGAGTTAAAATATGTAAATATTATCTTCGTCATGATTGGGCAGATAATAAATATCATTGCGCGTTCTATCTGCCTTGCAAATAACTCTGGAAATTCCAAAAGGTTCTATAAATAGCTCGCGAGGTTATCTCAATATTATAAACGCTTTATTGTGTAGTTGTTTAAATATATGAAAGCGTCTAGATGATAAGACTGGTTTACAAAGGACACATGATGTCAGTGTGTACACACGTTATGTATACACGTCTGCACGTTCTAGAGTCAATTAGCAATCAATGCTGAAAGTGTAGCCTAATTTAGTTTGGAGATCGAGCATTATAATATATGCCTATATTTTTATAAATTAAACAGTTTGGCAAATAGTGAAATTGTGCTTTTTGAGCAAGTTTTGTGTTGTTTTTGCACTCGCATTATTCGAAGCAGTTTAACAACCTCAGAGACATATAAATACATTGTGTTTATATGTCTCTAACAACCCTCAATCATGCAATGTGAAGGGACTAAATTGAAAAGACCTGTTTAATATCGGACATCATTGAAACAAACACCAAACTTATGGATACTGTTTTCTCTCCTTTCTTGATAATTTAGTCATTTCTAAAGTGTAAACAATATTGTATCTTAACCCTTTCCCTCATACGACAATTCTGCAGCAGACGAGTTTGAACGTATTTTGTCAAAACATAGAAAATCTCCATAATTGAATGGATTATGATATCTTATGACAAAAAGTGGAAAACATTGTGGCAAAAGGAGAAATTGCACGTTTTGTGAAATTTCTTCTTTTGTCACTATGTTTTCAAAAAGCCGTCTGCTGCAGAGGCGTCAGAAAGCGTCTATATGAGGGAAAGGGTTAACATGGCCTAGCGAAATCTAAAAAATCACCAAGACAACATACTGGCAAACTAACATTATTCTACTGTCAAAAGATGCAGGGGTTGATACATTCTCAAATTTACCCGCACCAGAGTCATCGCAAGCCCTACACCGATATACTGCTTGTTACTTTGCTGGATTTTCCATACGATCGCCACTACAGTGCCACTGGCGCTTTGATTAAATTGGGCCAGTGGTTTAGGAGCCCTAGCGACCAGCTTGTGCAGTGGTGCGGAACCGTTTGAACATTTTAATGTAAGGTAAGTCTATGAATATACTTCAGAAACATTTTGAATTATATCAGTCGTTTAGATAGCTCTGACAGCCATCTTGTACAGGGGAGTATAGCGGTGCGAACATTGAGATAGAGAACTACTTAAAAAACATTAGTGTAAAATAATTTTGAAAGTGGATTAGTTGTTAAGGAGTTAAGACCATTAAAGCTATTAGTAGCTCCGTGGGTTCTCTTTTTTAACGGATCGGAACGATTTGAATAGTTTTGCTAGAGGGCATCACAAGGAACATTTGAGTGAAATTATTTGTAAATTCGGTCTTTGAAAAAGCTCTGGCAGCCATCTAGTCCAGCCGAGCTAACCAGTTTTGTTTAACAAACTTGTATAGAGCATTACTATAACACTATTGTAATTAGACCAGTGATTTAGGAGGAGATGCCGTTTCAAGATTATATTCCTTTTAGCTTGTTCGGCGCACACGAACGGTTTGAATAAGTTTAGACGAAGGAACACATAGGTAACACTCCCATGGCATTGTTTTGAATTCAGAGCAGTAGTTTCAGAGAATCTGATTTGATCGGACGACAGACATCTGATGACAGACGTTGATCTAAAAACTAATGTTAACGGAAACAAATGAAAGGAACAAATATAAAAGATCGTATCCCATCCCTCTTTTATACGAATGATAAAATCATGACTTACGATTACTAACAGCTTTGACATTCGGTTCATTTATACAGAGACAAACTCCGTGTTGTAAATCTGTAGTAATACTGGCACCAAGACTGCACGACACAAAAATGGCCAACACATGGACAATATTAATTAACAACATTGTGTATTTGGACATGAATGATCAAAGAACAAATTATTTAGAGTTTAACAGCACGTATACTTCCTCGCTAGTTGTCATGGCAAAAGAATACATTAAAATTGAATATAACTATGTTATTTACGACTTTAAACATCACTTGTTTGTGAATACTTTAACCAAGATCTGACCACACATACTAACATTCTAATATTGGTTATCATAATGTCGCAATACAAAATGCTAGAGGTACAGCCACACTGGGTTAGGTAACAATACTATAAGGCGGTTAACCTCATAAAGTGTTCGTCCCAGTATGATTTGACGTGGTGTTCATGTCCGAAGATAAGACAGCTGTCTGGCGATATGGTAGGCTGTATATAAAAAGACGTATCGTGACTTAAAAGAAGGTGAAGTTACACCTTCCTGGCATAAAGATAATTTGTAAATAAATTTGTGAACTCAGTTACACAGAGGGAATCCGGTTCAAACGAGCCCCGGTAGATCAGGCGATAAGGAAGCGGACCGTTAATCCAAAGGTTGTGAGCTCGAACCTCGGTTCGGCAAACATTCTTTTCGATGTTTAACAAAAGTCAATGCAAAGCGTTATTCTTCTTCCACAAAAAAAGCTAATAGCATGCGTGACAAAAAAAGACAGTTGCTTGGAAAGACTGTTTTGTGGAGTACTGGAGTGAGATAGCCAGAAAACAAATTGTTAGATGAACTGGCCGCTTTGATATGACTGTAACATTGTTGAAAACGGCGTTAAACTCAATCAAACGAATACCTTTAACGAGCAGAACTAGAACGAGTCGAACAATGCAATACGTGCTTCTGGATCACAATGACAACGGCTCATGCAAATTGAACCATTCACCATTTCCCACAAACAAATTCGGCGGTAGATGACTGAGAATATCTAGGCAAAACTATGGAAACTTTATTTAAATGAATTAATGAATGAATGTAAGTATGTTATGGCTCATCGACAGCTAAGGTCATTTAGCGCCTATTTTTTAAATGAAAGTATAATTATTAGATAACGTTGAAAACATGGTGGCAAAAGGAGAGATTGCTTATCGTGAGCACTTCCTCATTTTGTCAAAATATTGTAAAGAAGTGTATGCTGCAGAGGTGTCAGAAAGCGTGTGTACGTGGGAAAAAGTTAAGTCATATCAGCATCGTGCATGATAAGTTAATACATGTTATTTCAAAGCGTGTGTACGTGGGAAAGTGCTTAGCCATATCAGTATCAAGAAAGATAAGTTAATAAATGTTATTTCAAAGCGTGTGTACGTGGGAAAGGGTTAATGTATAGCAGCATCCTGGAAGATAAGTAAATACATGTTATTTCAAAGCGTGAATATGTGGGAAAGGGTTAAGGTATATCAGCATCATGGAAGATAAGTCAATACATGTTATTTCAAAGCTTGTGTACGTGGAAAAGGGTTAAGTCATATCAGCATCAAGAAAGATAAGTCAATAAATGTTATTTCAAAGCGTGTGTACGTGGGAAAGGGTTAAGTCATATCAGCATCAAGAAAGATAAGTCAATACATGTTATTTCAAAGCGTGTGTACGTGGAAAAGGGTTAAGTCATAACAGCATCAATAAATATAAGTCAATACATGTTATTTCAAAGCGTGTGTACGTGGAAAGGGGTTAAGTCATAACAGCTTCATCGAAGATAAGTCAATACATGTTATTTCAAAGCGAATGTACGTGGGAAAGGGTTAAGGTATATCAGCATCATGGAAGATACTGTAAGTCAATACATGTTATTTCAAAGCTTGTGTACGTGGAAAAGGGTTAAGTCATAACAACATCAATAAAGATAAGTCAATAAATGTTATTTCAAAGCGTGTGTACGTGGGAAAGGGTTAAGTCATATCAGCATCGTGGAAGATAAGTCAATACATGTTATTTCAAAGCTTGTGTACGTGGAAAAGGGTTAAGTCATAACAACATCAATAACGATAAGTCAATACATGTTATTTCAAAGCGAATGTACGTGGGAAAGGGATAAGTCATATCAGCATCGTGGAAGATAAGTCAATACATGTTATTTCAAAGCTTGTGTACGTGGAAAAGGGTTAAGTCATATCAACATCAATAAAGATAAGTCAATAAATGTTATTTCAAAGCGAATGTACGTGGGAAAGGGTTAAGGTATATCAGCATTATGGAAGATACTGTAAGTCAATACATGTTATTTCAAAGCTTGTGTACGTGGAAAAGGGTTAAGTCATAACAACATCAATAAAGATAAGTCAATACATGTTATTTCAAAGCGAATGTACGTGGGAAAGGGTTAAGGTATATCAGCATTATGGAAGATACTGTAAGTCAATACATGTTATTTCAAAGCGTGTGTACGTGGGAAAGGTCATATCAGCATCAACAAAGATAAGTCAATACATGTTATTTCAAAGCTTGTGTACGTGGAAAAGGGTTAAGTCATAACAACATCAATAAAGATAAGTCAATACATGTTATTTCAAAGCTTGTGTACGTGGAAAAGGGTTAAGTCATAACAACATCAATAAAGATAAGTCAATACATGTTATTTCAAAGCTTGTGTACGTGGAAAAGGGTTAAGTCATAACAACATCAATAAAGATAAGTCAATACATGTTATTTCAAAGCTTGTGTACGTGGAAAAGGGTTAAGTCATAACAACATCAATAAAGATAAGTCAATACATGTTATTTCAAAGCTTGTGTACGTGGAAAAGGGTTAAGTCATAACAACATCAATAAAGATAAGTCAATACATGTTATTTCAAAGCTTGTGTACGTGGAAAAGGGTTAAGTCATAACAACATCAATAAAGATAAGTCAATAAATGTTATTTCAAAGCGTGTGTACGTGGGAAAGGGTTAAGGTATATCAGCATTATGGAAGATACTGTAAGTCAATACATGTTATTTCAAAGCTTGTGTACGTGGAAAAGGGTTAAGTCATAACAACATCAATAAAGATAAGTCAATACATGTTATTTCAAAGCTTGTGTACGTGGAAAAGGGTTAAGGTATATCAGCATCATGGAAGATAAGTCAATACATGTTATTTCAAAGCTTGTGTACGTGGAAAAGGGTTAAGTCATAACAACATCAATAAAGATAAGTCAATACATGTTATTTCAAAGCGTGTGTACGTGGAAAAGGGTTAAGGTATATCAGCATCATGGAAGATAAGTCAATACATGTTATTTCAAAGCGTGTGTACGTGGGAAAGGGTTAAGTCATATCAACATCAATAAAGATAAGTCAATACATGTTATTTCAAAGCGTATGTACGTGGGAAAGGGTTAAGTCATATCAGCATCGTGGAAGATAAGTCAATACATGTTATTTCAAAGCGTGTGTACGTGGGAAAGGCTTTAATCATATCAGCATTATGGAAGATAAGTTGATAACAAATTATCTTTTTTTAAGATTTTTCATATTTTCTGAAAATTTTCTTTATCCGAATTTATGTTCATTATTAACCTTTCATGAATTACTATCAGTTAATGGTTAAAACGTATATATACTGAGCCAAACAAGTAACGATACATACTTAGATCATTTGTAAAATCTTAAAGCTTAAACTTGTGTTATATGTAATGTGATTACATGATTGCTTAAACGTATGACTGTTTTCACAGACCATTATCGATTATTGTAGAATATCGTGTTACTGGCAATAGGGATTTTTACGTTTTGTACGCACTGCAGGGGAAACCCATGATGATGAACATGTATCGACATAAAAATATACGCATTTCACATATATTGTACCTGTATTGTGAAAACATAGGCAAAATTCAATATTTCTCTGCTGTAATTATGCCGAGACTGAATGCAAATCAACGCCTTATAGCCATTGGTATGCTACAAGCAAACTTACGTCACGTTGACGTCGCTGCTCACTTTGGAGTGTCTAGGTTGACTATAACCCGACTTTTTGGCCGTTATCGTGCCCTTGGTTCTGTTAATGACCGTCCCCGTTCTGGTAGGCCCCGTGAAACGACTCCTGCACAGGACCGTCACATAAGGACGTCACACTTACGTGACCGGTTTCTTCCATCTACTGTTACTGCTGCTGTAACACATGGTCGTACACACAACATAATTAGTGCTCAAACAGTCCGAAACAGACTCGCCGAGCGTGGTATAAGAGCCAGACGTCCGTATCATGGGCCTATATTAACCCAACGTCATCGCGTCTTGAGACGTCAGTGGGCCACTGGACACTTGAACTGGACAAGAAATCAATGGAATACGGTAATGTTCACTTATGAGTCGCGTTTTTGTTTGAGGCGAGGAGATGGACGTGCTAGAGTATACCGTAGGGTCGGTGAACGTTATGCTGACGTCTGTGTGCACGAGGTGGACCGTTATGGTGGTGGAAGTATCATGGTTTAGGGCGGAATATCTTACCAGAATCGCACTCCATTGGTTATTGTGCGTGGGAATCTAACGGGACAACGTTATCGAGACGAAATTTTAACACCAGTTGTGGTACCATTTCTTAACGCTAACGTCACGTTGTTCCAGCAAGACAATGCTAGGTGCCATACAGCACATGTATGCCGCAATTTTCTTACCCAACAAAACATTAATGTTCTAGATTGGCCTGCTTGTTCACAAGATTTGTCCCCAATAGAACATCTTTGGGATGCCCTGGACTGTCGGATTAGACGTCGCAATCCCCAAACATTAGCGCAGTTGGAGGTTTTTTTTTATTCAAGAATGGAATGCCATTCCACAGCGAGATATTCAAACACTTTTCAATTCTATGCGTAGACGAAGCACTGCTGTAATGAATGCACAGGGAGGTCACACCCGGTATTAACAAATTCCAGAACTTAACTTTTTCATCAGTCCATTTTCTTAATGATTTTCAAAAGGTTTAAATGAAATTGAAGCATAATAATCAATTTAAATTATGTATCAAAGACCATATTTTCAAAATGCTTAAAAACATATTCATATTACTGACCCACGATAAAAGTGTATCCAATTGATTTCATGTATCGTAACTTGTTTGGCTCGGTATACGAGGGAATGACCTGATCATGACATTCGTACAATGCTTTATAAATTAGTATTATTACATATATTCGATTATATCGATGATTCGATCGCTGCACATTTGTTTTCCTTATACAGCCTGGAAAGATTTTGAAGTTTCGTGTGACAGAGCATGACTAAAGTAACAAAAGTCAGAAGCGTTGACCAGCCGAGACTTACGTACCTGAAGTTTGCCGGAACAGCCGGAACTCCGGCTGAATTAAGCAGCCAGAACAGACAGAGTTCCGATGATTACGGCTGTAATAACCAGCCGAAAAAACACAGTTCAGGATATTCTGGCAGGCCTAAATAGTCGATTAAGACAAGCTTGATCCACATGAATTATGTGCAAATACGTTGTCTTGAAATTTTAGTTCGGCTGGATTTTGCTGCCGACTGATGAACCTAGCTAGAAAGGCAGCTAGTGCAACTTCAAGGCCTTTGCACGATTGTAAAATCGATCCGGACGGGTGCAATTCCGTCACACAGACGCAACACAGTTTGTCTGGTAAGCTCTTTAACTCAAACAAAATGGCTGCAAGTTCGGTAAATCCCAACCACTATCAACCAGCCAGAACGGCAGGACTTCAGATCAACCAGGCTGTATCAATAAGCCGAAAAAGTCATCGTTCTGGCAAATCTGGCGAACCTGAAATGTTGATACGGGCAAGCGTAAACCATATGAATTACATATGTGCAAAAACACATTGTCTGGAAACTAAATATTGGCTGCAAATTGCACATAGTGTGACTCGATGCCAGTGCTGGACACTTCATGGTGACAAATGTAAGGATGTCGCCTCGTACTCGAACAGGACGGATTCAAAGTCGGGACTCTGTCGAGAAATACCAACTCTTGACTTGGTTTATCAGCTTGCTGCCGCAAATCGGTGAAACGGGATGTAATAAGCAATAAGTCAGTGTGAGGCGCTTGCACCTGCCACTCAACAACCGGCCGCCAAATCCATCTATGTCGAATAATAGGCACGCCAAATCGAGGGTGGGAGCCATCCTGTTGGGCCAACTCTAACTGGGTTTTGTAGCCGGCAGCCAAAACACGACAGAATGAAGACTAGCGCAACTTGAAGTTAGTGTTTGGCTCCTCCCCCTGGCATGTTCATTGAGAAACATACAGTCGGAGTTGGCCCGTTAACTTTTTTTTAAATCCAAACTTCCGCTGCTCATGGCAGCCGGCTGCAATAGCGCGGCTGAACGTCACATAGTGCGACTCAAAGCTAGGTTTGTGTATGTCAGGCTGCAGGCGAAACTTTCGTTATCGAACAGGATAGGTGCAAAGACGGGACTCTGTCGGGAAATCCCATCCCGGCTGGGTTAAGCTGCCGCCACTCGGTGAAACGGATCCTAATACAACACGAAGTCAGTTTGGGGCGCTTGCACCTGACACGCACCAATGGGCCGCCCAATGTATCTATCTCGAACTATAAAGTACTGGTCCGGTTTGAACATGATTTGGCATAAATATCTTTAGGGGATCTGCAACCAAGTTAAAACTTTATTCAAATCCGTCAAAAAAAGATGGCCAACAAGGTTAGTGCGTGTTTTCCTAATACGTTATATAGCCAAAACTTTAGAATTCTTCATGTCAAAGGTTCGGGGCAGAATGTTCCTCGGGTTACTGTCTACCGTGGTTGTTATTTCTTTCCGATCCATTCCACAAGGGGACAGGGCATGTTTTCCTAATACGGTATAAAGCCAAAACTTTAAAAGTCATCTCATCCAAAACACTGGCCTGATTGAAATTAATTTGGCACGTATTTTCCTTTAGTGATCCTCTATCACGTTTGATCAAATTACTCCAATCCCTTGAAAAACATTAGAGGGAGGAGCATGTATTTATTATATGTATATAGATTTAACATTCTAAAAAGTAGTGTCCAAATTTGGCACATGTTCCATAGACGACCATTTACTGATTCTGTTTTAATTATTTCAATAGGTTTACAAAAATGGCTGCAAGGGGTGTGGCTTATTTTCCATATACGTGTATGTATATATAGTTAATACTTAAAAGTCTTATTGTACCAAAGTACTAGCCCTATTTGAAAATAACTTGGCACAATTGCTTTTTGGGTGACCCTTTTCCAAGGGTGATGAGAATATTCAGAACCGTTGAAAAACATTGAAACTGTGAAATTTATCGGTTGAGTATTTAAACTGCGTAGATCTTGTCACCGTACATTATCTTTTTGACTAATCTTCCCATTTCTTTCATAATCTGTTTACGTATCGGATTGTAATTAGCTTACTAAGTGGTTTTCAAAATGAACAAGCATTAGTGTTAATCCTTCTACACCACCAAAGAAGAAAAAATATTTGTGTAAATTTAATTCATTATGGACTTCTCAATTTAAGACTATTGTTCAAAGTGAGAAAGATGATCAGTATGCATACTGTAAGGCATGTAAGTCCAATTTTGGTGTGTTTAACAGTGGAAAACATGACGTAGAAAGACATGTGAAGACACCAGGACATATCACTAACGTCAAGGCCATGCAGTTCACTCCGTCTGTTTCATCCATGTTTAGCATTGTGGAAGACCCAGTCCTTAAGCAAGTTATTCAAGCAGAGGTCCTTTTCACCACATGTGTGACAGAACATGAGCTACCTTTTAACATAGCAGACCATTTCTCCAAATTAGTACCACGCATGTTTCCTGATTCACTGATTGCCAATACATTTTCCTGCGGTAGACAGAAGACTGCAAACATTGTTAACTTTTCAGTGGCTCCAGAATGAAGTAGTAATATTGTTCGTTTATGTGGAAGAAATAAATTGAGTGTGTTAATTGATGAACTTAATGAAAGAGGATCCGCCAAATGTGTAGCAGTTCTAGTGAGAGTGCATGATAAAACAGTTCATCGTGTTAACACTGGTTTCCTTGCCATGCCAATGTGTAACATAGCAACTGCCTACAGAAAGGTATGTAAAATATATATGGGAACATTTGTCTTCCACCATAATATCTTGTTTGTGTTGCACTTTCCAACCAGGATCAATCAAACCATTATTGTAGAATGTCATTTTATATATACATGCATATCCATCACATTTCACTATACTATAGGTATTTAATGTCTATGATCTTATAAAGTTATATATTTTTCCGAAACAGTTTTCCCTGTATATAATTCAGAGAGGTAGGGTACACGAGTGACAGAGCCAGCAGGTGGTTGGTTGGCCAACACAACTTAATTTTGTCTAGACTGCGTGAGAAACACCTAAATGTGTACGACCTGGGTTACATATGTCATGTTACTAACCCCTGCCTGACATTCGCCTTGAAGAAACTGCCTGATGATGTTGAATACCTTTTGATGGACATCCATTTCCATTTTCTGCAGATGTATGGTATATATTAATTCAAAATAAAACGTCAATGACTTAGTGTTTAAAGGAGCACTGCAAAGAAAAATTTGCATGTTATGGCTCTTGATTGTATGTCCATTTGTGTCTTTCCCTGACAAAGGTTAGTTAAGCTGCCGTAGCAGAAGATATAATTTCAAAACAATGTAAGAAGGGAAAACAATGTGAGAAGGGGAAACGCAACTAAATGCTTTCAACTATTCCAGAGTATAACAAGAATAAAGATTGATGTTTGTCATAATATCAGGTCGAAAATTATGAACAGTTTTCCACGTGTGGATGCATTTGGAATCCACTTACACCGAATAGTTTTGAAAATAAAGTGGCAAAAAGCAAATATTGCATACAATGAAGAGCGTTTCTTTTGTCACAATGTTTTCAACTGTTTATTTATAACTAAACTTTCATTAAGATTGATGTTTATGTTTTGCCAAGACGCTTTCAAAGTCATATGCTGCGGATTTTCTGTATTTATGGAAAGTGTTAATGTTTTGTCACCATTTCGTTAGTACAAAGCGGAAAGAAGTGTATCAGAGCTTCATTGACTTTGTGGAGATTGGTGACCAAGGAAAGCTCCTGAAACATTGCCCTACCAGATGATTGTCTCTCCATAAGTGTGTGAAAAGTAACCTTAATACACTGGCCAGCTTTGAAATCTTATGCTGAAAAGAGTGGTCCCCGTGTAAAAAGATGCTGCACATGAACTGTACTTAACCTACCTCTTCCTTGATTATATCCGTTAACCCATTCGGGCTTTAACACCATCTTCGAGGTAAGTAGTGTATTGGTTCTATGAATAAAAGTACTTGCAGAAAAGCATATCTAGGGACTTTTTGACACATTTTTAAAAATAAGACTAGAGAAAAATACCTTTTGGCTACTGTATCGAGAAGGAATTTAGCACACATTATATAACATCGGCGCTCTGAAAATCGAGGTCATTTTAATCAGGCCCTACACTGCTTGTCATATAGGCATTACGATTTCAAGTAACATAACGGACAAGCAGATGTTGATATATATATGTTACAGAGGTTAATTTCTGACTCCGGTATTTCAGAGGTCAATTTTATATTGAGCTTAATAAAAGTAAACATGCCAGGGCCAGACATTTACCTATACTGAGATTGGTTTTATGTAGAATTATGTTTGTTATTTACTGTCGAGATGAAACATTTCCTAAAAACAATAGTAAGCAAGTTTGTAAAACATGCGCATCATTACCATTGCCACTGATATTATCACAACCAACTTCAGAGACAGGTCCAATCAACATGAAAACGTCAACCTAGCCATTGTGATGGGAACCCGTGACTTTTTATATATAACAACCCTGATACTGATACAAAAGCAATTGACTCCTTTTTTAAGTAAGTAATTTATTAGTTAATACTAAAATGCTTAAATGTGTTCATTATTGCTTAAGTTAAAGGGTTATCAATTATTAAAGAAACCAAGTGGCAAAGTTGAGCCAGACAGTACAATAAACCTGACCGTGATCCAAAAGCAATTTACACCTTTTTAGCTCTACTGGCCAAAGGCCAGAAGGGCTTATGTCGTGGCGATTCGTCCGTGCGTGCGTGCGTCCGTCCGTAAACAATTTCTTGTTAACACGATACAGTCTTCACTTTTGATTGTATCTCAACCAAACTTATACAGTAGTTAGATATCCATGAGAGCTCGGTTCCTTTCGAAAACCAGATCCGCCCATGCATGACTGGATTATGGCCCTTGAAATGGTCAAAATTGCTATAAAAGAGCTTGTTAACACGATAGTCTCTTTTTTTTTTATTGTATCTCAATCAAACTTATACAGTAGTTAGATATCCATGAGAGCTTGATTCCTTTCGAAAACAAGCCAGATCCGCGCCATGCATGACTGAATTATGGCCCTTGAAATTGTAAAAATTGCTATAATAGGGCTTGTTAACATGATACAGTCCTTATTTTTGATTGTATCTCAATCAAACTTATACAGTAGTTAGATATCCATGAGCGTTTGGTTCATTTCTAAAAAACGGCCAGATCTACCCATGCATGGCTGGATTATGGCCCTTGAAATTGTCAATATTGCTATAATATAGCTTGTGAACACAATAGAGCTTCCATTTACTATCTGATCTTCACCAAACATAGATGGTATTTGAATATTGATGACATATTGGTTCCTTTTGAAACAAGCCAGATCAATGCCAGTAGAGCATATGCCCTCATGGGCCTCTTGTTTAAGAAAGTATTGTATAAAACGAGAAGGACATTGCTTTAAGTTATTTAAATTTAGCTGAAGTTTTTTCCAAAGATAATACAAAGCTTAAATAAAGGTTTCTTAAGTTTTCTTTTCACTAAATTGTTAGGAATGACTGAAGACAACATTGGACAATCAAAGGTGGTGAAACAATTACACATTGTGTTGGTTTTTTTTTTTTTCATCTGAGTCGACAGTCCTTCAACGACGAATTTGATGATTTGGCCATTGCTGAATACACAGAACTTCCTGCATTCGAATATGGCGTCACCCCTTAGTGGAGAACTGGGCAAGCATGTCATTAATAAAAATCCCAACTGGCGAATTAAGATGGCACAACTTGTAAGACATGTAGGTCCAATTTTGGTGTGTTTAACAGTGGAAAACATGACGTAGAAAGACATGTGAAGACACCAGGACATATCACTAACGCTTAGGCCATGCAGTTCACTCCTTCTGTTTTATACATGTTTAGCATTGTGGAAGACCAAGTCCGTAAGCAAGTTATTCAAGCAGAGGTCCCTTTCACCAAACGTATGGCAGAACATGAGCTACCTTTTAGCAAAGCAGACCATTTCTCCTAATTAGTACCACGCATGTTTCCTGATTCACATATTGCCAATACATTTTCCCGCAGTAGACAGAAGACTGCAAACTTTGTTACATATTCAGTGGCTCCAGAATGAAGTAGTATTATTGTTCGTTTATGTGGCAGAAATACATTTAGTGTGTTAATTGATGAACGTAATGAAAGAGGATCCGACAAATGTGTAGCAGTTCTAGTGAGAGTTCATGATAAAACAGTTCATCGTGTTAACACTGGTTTCCTTGCCATGCCAATTTGTAACATAGCAACTGCCTACAGAAAGTCCTGGTGTAAGTAAACATACTATACAAATTTAATAGATATATGGAAACATTTGTCTCCACCATACTATCTTGTTCGTGTTGCACTTTCAAATCAGGATCAATCCAAACATTATTGTAGAGGGTTGTTTTATATAAACATGCATTTCCATCACTACAACACATTTTACTATACTCAGCGTAGTGGTATTTAATGTCTATGATCTTATGAACTTATATATTTTTCCGAAACAGTTTTCCCTGTATATCTTTCAGGGAGGTAGGGTACACGAGTGACAGAGCCAGCGTGATGGTTGGTTGGCCAACACAACTCAGTTTTGTCTAGACTGCGTGAGAAACACCCAAATGTGTATGACCTGGGTTACATCTGTCATGTTACTAACACCTGTCTGACATTCGCCATGAAAAAGCTATACTGAGGTTGGTTTTATGTAGAAATATGTTTGTTATTTTCTGCATTGCATTTGAAGTTATGATTTCTTTAATTCTAGGGATCTGAAGCAATGATCCCATATCTACATTCCGAGATGAAACGTTTCTTAAACACAATACTAAGCAAGTTTGTAAACATGCGGATCATTACCATTGCCACTGATGTTATCACAACCAACTGCAGAGACAGGTCAAATCAACATTAAAACGACAACCTAGCCATTGTGGTGGGAAATTGAGACTTTTTATATAACAACCCTGATACTGATCCAAAAGCAATTGACTCCCTTTTTAGATAAGTAATATATTATTTAACACTAAAAGGACATTGCTTGAAATTGTTCATTATTGCCTACGATAAAGGGTAATCAATGATCAAAGAAAACAAGTGGAAAAGTTGAGCCAGACAGTACAATAACCCTCTGACACTGATCCCACAGCAATCCACTCCTTTTTTAAGAAAGTACTATCAAAAACGCTCAGGACATGCATTAAAGATAATACAATTAGCTAGACTTCAATCAACATGATACAAGAACAAGCAATCCATTTGAGTCAGAGACGTCAAACATTCCCCTTTAAAGATGAACAACTGAAATATCTAGCCTTCCTTAATCCAGGAAACATATGAGTAGGTGAACTCGGCCGCCGTGATATGACTGATCAAATGTTAAAAACGGCGTAACACCCAATCAATTAATTAATCCTAAATCCAGATATGATGGGTTAAGTCAGTTCAGCTTCAAGGACCTAAACCATACAATGTAACAACCACCAACAACACAAACAACAATACACCCAAAAAATTACCAACATCAGCAGTACCCTTAAAATCCAGCATCCACAACAATTTCCCAATCAACTACCACTAAACACATAACAAACACCATCCCCACACAAAAACCCATCAATAAATCACAAAATCCACCAAAACAAACCACCTACACCAACCATAACCAAATACCTAGAACCATACTCCCCACAATGATCCAAACCACTAATTGAATCAAAACACCAAAAAAATACCCTAACTCCATAAAAAAAAATACCTCCCACAGATACTCCATACTACCTCCCGAACAAACCATTCCAATCAGACAAATCCAACAACCCAAACAACCAAACCACCTACCCAAACTATTTCACCATTTCCTCAAACCACCCCCCCCCCAACCCATTCTCCAACCTAATTCACCATACCCCCAATTAAATCTATACATAACCACCCTCCCCATATCCACTCTCTATAAAACACCACTACCTCACCATAACTTTTCCCAAACACTTTTACCCAATTCCAAACACCAAATCCCACAACCAACATACCCCCTCTCTAACAACCTCAATCCCACCTCATCAATAACCACATCATCAAATCCCCCCCCTATCCCAAAAACACAACCTCATCCCTATCATATACCCTCCCAACTATACAATCCCAATCCCCAATAAATAACTATTATACTCCCAACACACCCATAACAACACCAATCACTCCCCCAATCAACACATCACTCCAAACATCACTCCCCCTACCTCCCCTCATAAACATCCAAATCCCCCCCCACACACAACCCAAAACCCCAAATCCACATAACTACCAAACTCCCATAAACCCTAATCCCCCCACAACTCCCCCCCACCCAATCATATTCAACTAACCCCTTAAAACCAATAACCCAAACACCCCCCACTTCAAAACCCTACCCCCAATACCCCTTAACCCCCCTCCCCCACAACCACACAAACACCACACCCCAACAAACACCCCACCCAACACACAACAACACCAAAAACAAACACCACACACCCAACCCACACCACCCCCCACCACACCCT
>JASEVX010001169.1:0-21728 GCA_031761405.1 Serripes groenlandicus
GTCATTGAGGTGTTTTGAGTATCATGAGAGTTCTTTGCAAGGCAGACAGAACACGCAATGATATTTATTATCTGCCCAAACATGAAGAAAGACAATAATTTACATATTTTAATTCTATGTAGATATTATCTTGATAAATCTCAGATCTTAGTATCAATCCGGTACCAAAGTAGCACTGACATGATTATTATTAATCG
Organism: Serripes groenlandicus; assembly: GCA_031761405.1. NCBI lineage: Eukaryota > Metazoa > Mollusca > Bivalvia > Cardiida > Cardiidae > Serripes > Serripes groenlandicus. The sequence goes on from JASEVX010001169.1 coordinate 198, forward strand.
TGTCTGCATCACTGCTGGAACTATATATGTGGCGGTTTAACGGATATAGGTTAATTGCTTTGCAGTATTGAATAACAAGTCAACGGGCTGTTCAAAACTGACTATGTAAATGTTTTCGTTGTTGTTGTTTCTGTTAGCATTGTGGCGATTGTCAAACTAATCGCCACAAACATAGCCTATCAAAGAAAGGGTAGAGAAAATTGCTGCTTGAAAGAACAAAACCAGAAAACAACATACTTCTATTACAGGGTCCACAGCATACTTCTCCAGGATATCTAAAACTTCTGTACTGCCTATAGCACCCAATGCTTCCCCTGTGAACAAAATGAACAAATAATCAATGGTGATCATTCATAAAAAGCCAAAACACACACTTACAATCTAAACAAATATTTATCAAAATCAAAACAGGTCAAACTCTGGCATGACCATTGATTCTTTCTGATTGATTGATTAGGGTGGGTTTAATGCCGTTTTTAACAATTTCTCAGTTATATCACGGCAGCCAGTTCACCTTCTCATGCATTTCCTGGTTTTCTCACACCAGTACTCCACACAACAAGTTTCCAAAGCAACTGGCTGCTTTTCCATATAGACTTAGCCCATTGGTGGAAGACGAATGACACATGTCACATTGATGATTCTTTCTCTCTTCCACCAAAGGACCAATAGGCTAATAAGAGGGCCCTGAATCCTTCAATTTGGACTAGATATCATCAAAACACCAATTCTGACGAAGTTTCAACATGCTCACTTAAATTATGCAGCTTTCAGAATGTTAACACAATTTTCCTACAATTAGGTTTAGTTTTTTTTGGACCGGACATGACCCATATTCAAACTTGTGCTAGATATCATCAAGACAACATTCTGACAAAGTTTCACATTGAAACAAAAAAAGTGGTCTCTAGAGTGTTAACAAGATTTTCCTTCAATTTGGCCTAGTGACCTAGTTTATGACCAGACATGAACTACCAGTATATTTGATCTAAGTCTAGATATCATCAAGACAATTATTCTGACAAATTCTCAATATTCTAAAGATAAAAATGCGGCTCCACGAGTGTTTACAAGATTTTCCGTCTAATTTGACCTTGATTGAGTTTGACCTCCCATTACCCTATTACAAACTATCCAAATCCTATCAGTTGGGTTTAACAGCTGTGTTTGGACCTTAAGTTGTGCTGTTTAGGGAGACAAGACCTTGTATTCATCAAAATTAGCCATGATGTATGAGACTAGGATATGCTATAAGAGGTTGAAGGCATAACATGTAAGTGATATGGGTGAATACTTGCCGGGTTTAGACTTTTGACCTTTTTTAAAGACAGAGGCAATGACAGCATGTTTCCATTTGTCAGAGACCATACCTGTTTGCTAATGACAGCTGGTAGACTTGAGTAAGACAGGGTGCAATTTCGCTGTGCAGACTTTTGAGTAATTTGTGGAAGATCTTGTCTTGGCCACACAAGCTTTGTTTGGATATAGACCTGCCTGACAGGAGTTTATCTACGCCTTTAGTAGTAATTGAGATAGGGGACATTTCTGGGTGGTCTAGTTTTGTCATTTTACTCATGGCTAATTGCTACAGGTGGAGTAGTTGGGTTCTAGAAAATACAGATTCAAACTGTATATTTAGAATGTTAGCCTTTGAAACAGGAGTGGTACAGGCTTGGCCTTGGCTAGTAAGGGGTGCAAGACCACATATATCAGTATGGCTATGTTTTAGAGATGAGTAAAACATCTGTTTCTGTATTGTTGTCAGTGTCCAAGAAAATGAGTGATTCCAAGTAGGACCAGTATGCATTTTAAGAATGCTTCCTTTTAGTGGTTTGAATATCTGGACTCAAGGGAGTGTCTGGATATTGTGTGCAGCTGATGGGTTCTTTGTTAGAAAGTGGACAAGGATATCTGTTGATCAGTTGTTCAAGATTACAACAGATCATGTTTTCACAAAAATAGTTGTAACATTCTTTATATTTGCATTCGGATGATGGTCTTCAAATTGACCAGGCCATGTCAGGATATAATACTGTTTTGGGGGATTTTTAACAGTGACTTCCACACTTCTAGTAGGGATTGGCTATCATTTTCATGGAGTCTGTAGTAAGTTTGTTAATATCTTTCAGTCCATTTATCATGCAGATTTTAGACAAAACAATGTTGCATTCTGTTTAAGGTCTGGTTGCTCTTGACTTAGAAATTTGATTGATATGACTAGGACGCTCCGACCTCAGCTATAGCGATATGGTTGAACCTATATATTAGGTATCCAAAGTTGAGAACATCCTCAAAGGTGTTTATAGCTTTTAGCCATGTTTAAGTGCAGCTAATTATATCAGGTTTAGTTTGCTGGATTACATGATAGATCTAGGGGATTTTGTTTATGACTGATCTACAGTTTAAGTATTGATAGTCTGTCGTTTGAAGCAAGACAATTAGGTTTTCTGTTTTTTGCTTTACTTTCATTTTTGGGGTTGGATGTAGCTTTTAGGATAGAAGCAGGGTGATTTGGGTCAACATCATTTTCATTGATTGATGGGATTGTTAATTGAGCCATTATCAATGAGGTATGACCTATTACTAAGGGAGTTCAAGGACACATATTACAAAGACGTATATTTTGGATGGCTGCACTTTGTGCAAAACCATGAGAAATTAGACTTTGATAAACAGTCACATGTGTTAAAGCATATACCTTGACAGATTGTCCTCCCATAATAGTTCAGAATTACATGCATCATAAGGAAATTCTGGTCCTGTTTTAAGTTTAACATTGATCAGGAGACTGTGTGATCAACAAGCAGTGTAAAAATATCAAGGAATATTTGTTTAATTCAGATTTTCTTTTAATATATCCTTGTGAAGCTTCATCTTCTCACTTCATGTAGGATAGATATTTCTCAAAGGCATAGTTTGCTTTCTAGAGATGTACATATTTTGTCATGTTTTATATAAACATGTGTTGTATTAATTAGGAAAATATTATTTGGACATTGTCAATACAATTGTAACGAAAACGTTCGGTATACGTTGCATTTGATATGCAAATTTACATCACCGTTTCGAAGTGATGGAGTTTAGGGCTATATATAAAAAACAAGTGGACCCCTTCAGGGTTGAGTATACTTTTCGCTGAAGGGATCTTCTGCGTCTTTAGCCCTGCACGTTACATTTGGTGGCAGTGGTGGGATGAAGACAACTGCCATACCGGAGTTGCCTTACCCATGGGTTTCCCAGGCCAAGACTCGGGACGAGTCTTCTCGGAGTGGGAAGTAGTGTAACGAAAACGTTCGGTATACGTTGCATTTGATATGCAAATTTACATCACCGTTTCGAAGTGATGGAGTTTAGGGCTATATATAAAAAACAAGTGGACCCCTTCAGGGTTGAGTATACTTTTCGCTGAAGGGATCTTCTGCGTCTTTAGCCCTGCACGTTACACAATATAGAGAAACATACAAGTAAATTCTAGTTTCATCTTCAATTTTTCAGTCATATCACAGCATTTCTTGGGTAAGTTACTACTACTGGTCCATTTATCCTAACGACAGCCAGTCAGTCATATTGCTAACCCTGCAACCCAGAGCGACATTGGGGGCCATTACTACCATTTTTAAAGTTCCAACCCAGGAACAAACATGCGACCCCTGAAACCTAAAGTGGACACTCTACCACGACACCATCTAAGGTGGTTAAATAGTGCAGGAAAAGTCTGAACATTCTTATAGTGAACAGAGCAGTAAAGAAGATATGAGTTTTGATGACTGTCTGATGCATGAACTCAGTTATTATTCTCAGGAGCGAGTTTATTGATAATGTTGATCAATGTATTCCCTTGTTCCTTTACTACAAACAGCACAACGACTTTAAATATATCTTGGCAAAAATATGGAAAACCTCTATAAACAAGTTAATGTAGTATTGCAAGCAATACAAAAATCCCCTACCGGACGAGGACAGCACATTGTGTATTATATGTGCATTTGTTGACAAAAAATAGCAATGCACTGCATACATTTTGGATACAGTCCTATCAAACATTTCTCATTTCGACCTTTGACCTGTAAGTGTGACCTGGACCTTCCAGTTACAGGCCTGTGTCTTGTGTGCCACATGTCACCTCATCATGGTGAACATGTGTGCCCAGTAACTTGGGAATTCTGTGATGCATGGTTTCTCATTTAGACCTTTGACCTCTAAGTGTGACCTTGACCTTTGAGGTACAGGCCTGTGTCTTGTGTGCCACATGTCACCTCATCATGGTGAACGTTTGTGCCAAGTTTCTTTGAAATCCTATGATGCATGGTTGAAATGTGGGCCGGACAAGGTACAGTCCTATCAAACTACTCATTTTGACCTTTGACCTCCAAGTGTGACCTTGACATTTGAGGTACAGGCCTGGGTCTTGTGCGCGACACGCCGCCTCATCATGTTGAATGTTTGTGCCAAGTTTCTTTGAAATCCTATGATCCATAGTTGAAATGTGGGCCGGACAAGGTACAGTCCTATCAAATAGTACTCATTTTGACCGTTGACCTATTAGTGTGACCTTGACATTGAGGTACAGGCCTGGGCCTTGAGCATGACAAGCCGCCTGATCATGGTGAATGTTTGTTCCAAGTTTCATGGAAATCCTATGATGCTTGGTGGAGATGCGGGCCGGACAAGGTAATCCTATCAAACAGTACTCATTTTGACCTTTGACCTCTAAGTGTGACCTTGACATTTGAGGTACAGGCCTGGGTCTTATGTGTGACACGCCACCTCATCATGGTGAATATTTGTGCCAAGTTTCTTTGAAATCCTATGATACATTAAGATGCGGGCTGGACAAGGTTATGTGGGACTGACAGACAGACAGACAGACAGACGGAATCGACCAAACCTATAGTCCACAAACTGATCTTATTAGGGGACTAATTACTGCAAAGAATTGAAAACACTATGGCAAAAGGAATAATGGCTCATTATGAGCAATTTCTTCTTTTGCAACAATGTTTTCAAAAGTCTTCTGCTACAGAGGTGTCAGATAGGCTATACATACAGGAAAGGGTTTATATCCATACAAAAATTCTTGTTGCCAATTTAACTTTTTCTTCTTATTAGTGACCATCAGCAGTGTCCTGGAAAAAACCACGTTTCAATGCCATTGCTTTTATTTATTTATATTTGGGTAGAAAAGTGAACTGCAGAGTTCTTTTAAAGGGTGCTGGAGGTTTCGGTAAATGACAAGTTCAGTAAATTAGTAATTATTTTTGGTTTTACAATACACTGAACAGGTATCACTAATGACTAAACATTTTGGAAGGTGTGTGCCAGTCAGATTAAACTAAGCAATTAAACAAATGTATGTACCATATTGCTATTCTGACCAACTGATAATGTTATATGAAAAGTCTGTATATATGGGTAATAAATAAATATGAAATAAAAATGTTGACAATGCATTGTTATGTGTTTATTCTATTGTTCCACATTCACGCGCTTCACATGTTAGCTTTGGCTATTATTTTTCATTTCTTCATGAAAAAATGTAGGCTATTCTTTTGTCTAGGCCAGAGCCAGCCCTGCATTGTAGATATTTCGAAACATTATGGAAAACAAGAAATACCTTTAAATAAGAGGGCCATGATGTCCCTATATTCCTCACCTGAGTAAGTGTTTTAGGGTCCTAATTTAATTGCTCTACAAAAATAAGAGAGATGGTCAAAAAATCATAGTGAAGGTCACCCAAAGACAATTATGATATTTGATTGTAAAAGATCACACTAAGGTCATGGTCACATGTTTATAAACCAAGTTAAAGGACATGTGACAAATAAATGAAGTTTGTATCGTGTTCACAAAGTCAATTATAACAATTTTGCCAATTGGTTTTCATAAGGAACCGAGCTCTCATGTATATCTAGCTACTGTATAAGTTTAGTAAACATCTGATAATAAATGAAGACTATCTAGTTCACAAGGTCAATTATAGCAATTTTGCCAATTTTAAAGTGTCATAAAGGCTGGTTTTTTCGAAAGGAACCGAGCTCTAATGGATATCTAGCTACTGAATAGGTTTGTTAAACATCGGATAATAGTTCTTAACGTGTTCACAAGGTCATTTATAACAATTTTGCCAATTTTAGAGGGTCATAATCCAGTCATACATAGATGGATCTGGCTGGTTTTTGAAAGGAACCAAGCTCTCATGTATATCTAGCTACTGCATAAATTTGGTAAACATCAGATATTAAATGATGACTTAATCTTGTTCACAAGGTCACATGTTTATAAATCAATGTAAAAGGACATGTGACAAATAAATGAAGTTTGTATCATGTTCACAAAGTCAATTATAACAATTTTGTCAATTGGTTTTCGAAAGAAGCCGAGCTCTCATGTATATCTAGCTACTGAATAAGTTTGGTAAATATCAGATAATAAATGATTTTGTTTGTTTGTTTGGAGTTTAACGCCGCTTTCAACAGCTTTGGTCATATCACGGCGGTCAGTGCACCTACCCATGTTTTTCCTGGCTTTCCCACACCAGTACTTACACAACATTCTTTCGAAGCCACTGACTACTTTCTCACATAGATCAGAGGTGAGAGGCAATGGAAAACATCGCCCGAAAGAATGTCGCCGCAACCGGGTATCGAACCCGTGACCTCCAGATCACGAGTCAGATACGCTACCAATTGAGCTACCCGGCCGGGTCAGATAATAAATGAAGACTTAATCGTGTTCACAAGAAATTGTGGACAGACGACGGACCATAATCCTGTTATGCATGGACGGATTTTGCTGGTTTTCGAAAGGAACCAAGCTCTCATGGATATCTAGCTACTGAATAAGTTTGGAAAACATCGGATAATAAATGATGACTTTAACTTGTTCACAAGATCAATTATAGCAATTTTGCCAATTTATAAACGGCCATAATCCCGTCATGCATCAACGAATCTGGCTGGTTTTGATAAATAAAACGAAGCCAATAAACATATAATGGATAGCTATTGTAACAGGAACGGGGTATAGGTGTAAATACCACTTCTACGGCCTTGTCGTAGAAGCTGGCTTTTATAGCGCCGTTGGTAGAGTGGTTGACCTTTGTTTAAAGTTAAGCAACGTACATCGCGGTTGACCTTTGTTTAAAGTTAAACAACATACATCGCGGTAAGTACCTGGATGGGTGACCCACGATGGCTTAACGCCAGTACACATTACAAATGGTGACAGGTGGGATTTTTGGGTTGATATCACCATCATCCCAGGACCAGGGCTGTACAAATGCCATAGCCCGACGTCCCGGACAAGTCGTAAATCGCATCGGGCAAGTCGCTAATTGCAAAATCTCAGTCCCGGACAAGTGGCATTTTCCGAAAATCCAAGGTCCAATTATATTAACCCATTTACGTAACAGTGAATGTAAATTCCTGTGTCTGGTAGCCCGGCTTAATTACTTACACCCATGTCTGTCGTGTATAAATTTGACTGTATGTTACATGCGAAAAACCACTCGCGCGTGACCATAACATATCAATAACAGTAGGCGGAGTTACCCACCTGTCAGATCGAGTGGTTTCAGCCAATTGAATCGCGTCAGTAATAGTCGATTAACGTGATATATATGTACCCAATAAGGCTGTCCAATCAATAGTGACAATTGTTCCTTGGGGCTATGTTATTTCATGAATGCTTGGGAATTACCTATGGATCGGTCTCATTAAAATATTCCCGTAAATGTATTTTCATCCATATTTCTACTTTCGGTATGCGATGTTTGCAAACTGGACTTGGAAGAAAATTTTCGCCATGCAGAAGTTAATCAAATAAATTTGATCCAAATTAAAGCCAATACGACGACTTCTAGAAATTATCTTGCCGTTTATCAATTTGAAATACCTTCAAGATCGACATAATATTCATAATATCAGGGACACAAAGAAAATTGTTTGAAATTAAATATATAAATGATTCCCCCGAGTATGATAATTGCCCAATCACGGCTTTGTTTACCAAAATTAATTAGCATTAACGGCGGGAAAAAAAATCATATGACTTAATAGTTGCGATTTCATTGGATGAAATGAGAAATTGGGTGAATGACGACCCCGATGTTTACATTCAACGCTGTTTACCGATTTCTAATTCTCAAAGTAGGGAACCATGATTAACATTGCGCAATCATCAAAATGGCGGCTATGTTGCGAATAATACCGCAACACCAATTTGACTAAAGTACACGATCTGACTAAATGTAAATTTTAATCTGATTTTAATGAGATTGACCGCAACACATGAAACAAATTTAACGTTTTGTTGTCTTTCATTTTTTTTGACAATATTTTTTTTATTTAATAACTACATTGAACCTGATAAATTTGACTTTTGGTTGATAAAATTGAATTGATTTAATATGTCTTTCTTTATGAAACTGACCCACGTATCGTACACTGCCCTGTTTCGGTGAGGGACCTAAATCGGTGACCTTAAATTCTGTTATCTTCAATTTGAAAAGTGCTATTGCCATTTATGTGGTCTCAAGTTTAACATTTCTGTCAATAGCTTTTGAATCTTTTGTAAATATGGATAAAATACATACATTTTATACAGAATATTTCAAATAACCTAGTGAAAAATAATCTCTTTTCCAAATTTCATTTTTTTTTTACTGAATGCTGCACTACAGGTCTTTTGCAATAATGTTATTTGAATTGGTCACTACTCTTAAATCATGTACATTGTGTGCTCTTAATAATATCTTTATACAGAACTAGAAAAAACCCCACTAAAAAACAATTAAAACACTCTAGAAACCGCGATCCGGGCTACCAGCTTTCAAATCTGGTAACCCAGTGGGCTACCACACAATTTCTTAAATTTGTCGCATGTTAAACTTTGTGTGCAGAAAAGTGGGACAAGTGAGAATCTTAGCAGGACAAGTGGCATTCTGAAAGTCCTGGACAAGTGGCTGAATTTTTTTTTTGTACAGCCCTGAGGACCCCGGTGGTTCCCAGAGATTTTACATAGACTCCGCTCTAGTGTATTGCTTGTGTTCAGTTGTGTGACTTTGGGTCAAAGTCAAGAGAAAGAGGGAGAAATGTAACGGGAACGGGGTATAGGTGTAAATACCACTTCTACGGCCTTGTTGATGAAGCCGGCTTTTATAGCGACGTTGGTAGAGGGGTTGACCTTTGTTTAAAGTTAAGCAACGTACATCGTGGTAAGTTCCATGGATGGGTGACCCGCGATGGCTTAACGCCGGTACACGTTACATTATTATAACAATTTAAACAGTCATTTGTACCGAATCCTCCAAAGGGCTTAGTATATATACTGAAAGAAAAAAGAAACGCAGGGTAGGCTTTCGTGTTGAATTAAAGTAGTTTATCACATTTCTTTTGAAATAATCGTTACATGGTTTTCAAGCACTACCTTTAAAGAGCAGTACTGCAAATTTTTATTAATTTTTGTGGATTAATTGCACAGAAATTGATTCGCAGAGGAAGATATCCTCAATTTTCGAAATTAAAAAGTCAATATCCAGTATGGCCCCCTCGCGCAGCTATTCCTGCTCGTATTCTCTGATGCATGATCGATCCACCCCCAAACCTATCCCTCTCAATCACACAGGAGTCGACAAAACGTTCCCCACGACGTCGCCCATCTGCACGAAACAGAGTAAATCGCGACTCATCACTGAAGAAAACACGTCTCCACTGCCTCATTGGAAATGTCCGAGGAGCATGTGCATTCAACCATGCCATGCGACGCCTACGACGCTCACGAGTTAGTGGCACACTAATATACGGATGATGTGCTCTCAGACCGACCTCTCGCAGTCGATTGCCAACAGTTTTTGCATGAACAGGGCGGTTGTGAGTTTTCAGAAAACTTCATATTTTCGTACCCTGCGTTTCTTTTTTCTTTCAGTATATGTTACCAATTTACTGAGGTTGTCATTCAGCCAAAACTACAGCAACCCTTTTATAAAGATATTTTCCATATTTTTGTCTAGATGTTTTCAAAGTCGTCTGCTGCAAATGGCATTATGTGTTGTATGTGGGAAAGGGTTAAATACTACCAACCTGCTTCATGTCTAACCATTGGATCTTCTTCTTTGTTTTCTAGTACTCTACTAAGACAGGGAATAGCATACGTATCCTGCATTTGGCCCAGACAATAGGCTAGTTCGTGTCTAAGAAGTGCTGATGAATCTGTGAAACATTGAGCAATAAGGTCTATGCAGTCATGCCCTCCTATATTTTTTAGGGTAAAGAGAGCCCTAAATCGTTCTTTCAACGGTTTTGAAGAGTCATTTAAAATTATACCGACTTCAAACTTATTGTTTTCAGCTGTCATTATAAATGTTTAAGCTAGATCTGATAATCTACCTAAATTGTTTACCGGAAGAAGAACGTGAATCGTATTGGATAAGTTGTTGTTATTCTGCCATTCGGTAGTTTCCGGTAACCAACGGATTAAACGTTTTAAACGATAAGTACAAAGAACAATCGGAACTCCTCGGGTAATTCCGTGAAGCATTTCCGATTTGAATTTACCCGACACAAGCCGATTATTAGTCTACGTCACTTCCTGTGTTTATCAAATATCGTTCCACGTGCGTCCAGTTAAACCACGCTTTATTTATCCTCCGTGAAGCATCCACTGCCGAGAGGAAGAATATTTCTGACAATTTAGTTTCAACATTGACAAAGATAAAAATGTCAACAAAGGTAAGTAATTGTTACTTATATGCAGATACTATGCTTGATTTCGATGAATTTGTATGGATACAAATAAAAACGCATGCATGATAAAAAAAAACATAAAACAAGTGCAGTGCTTCTTTATTTATTATTTATCACAGAATTTTAGTGAATTCATAGAGATAACTTCTGGCGATTTTGTTGGTAAAAGACTAGGTTTCGGTTTTGCAAACTGTCTATTTGTTGTTAAAGTTTCATTTTAAAAGGAAACCGGTATTTTCATTTGTTTTGCAATAACCGAATCTTGTACGAATATTAGTTCATGTTCTGAATTTATATGGTTTTAGGTTTCAAATAAAAGTAGTCAATTTGATTTATATTTTGAAATTTGACTTATGATCTTTAAATTCGATATCTTTTAATATTCACCGTCAGATTTAAACTGACATTGAGGCATGTTTTTGCACTTTTTTCATTAGTAAGTAAAGGATTTTTACGAGTAGTCCTTCAGAAAAAGATATCGCATATGTGACGTCTTTCCAAAACATGCGAAAAAGGCATCTCTAATTTCCAACCATGAAGCCGGAAATTTGGCGACACTTCCAGGGTCGAATCTGGCGTACATAATGTTTGTCACACCAAAATACACATATGGGACAACATTTAACCATTTATCTATCGTATTAAGTAAACACAAACGGTCTTACTCACGTTTTTATGTGTTTTAATCCCTTTATAATCCACTTCTTAGAGGCCTGACGTTTATTTACTCACCATGTGGTCGATTTGAACCGAGGTTAACCGAATACGGTATTGTGGGTATAGTGGTTAAAGTACACCAAAACGGATATTTAACGAAATAGTTATTTATTTTATTCAAGCAAGTTTTAGCAATAATCCGTTTATTTATTTTTACCGATTTCGTCTAGTTTATTTATAGTGTTGGGCCGATGATCGATTATAATCGAAAGTTGATCGGATATGCATCACGTTGGCGATAATCGATTGCATTTTACCACAATTGATTATCAAACATAAATAATAAGAAGCATTGCAAACTTTGAGGCTTGTTAAATACAATACTGTATGAACCGATTATATACTGAGCCAAACAAGTAACGATACATACTTAGATCATTTGTAAAATCTTAAAGCTTAAACTTGTGTTATATGTAATGTGATTACATGATTGCTTAAACGTATGACTGTTTTCACAGACCATTATCGATTATTGTAGAATATCGTGTTACTGGCAATAGGGATAGGGATTTTTACGTTTTGCACGCACTGCACGGGAAACCCATGATGATGAACATGTATCGACATAAAAATATACGCATTTCACAGATATTGTACCTGTATTGTGAAAACATAGGCAAATTTCAATATTTCGCTGTAATTATGCCGAGGCTGAATGCAAATCAACGCCTTATACCCATTGGTGTGCTACAAGCAAACTTACGTCACGCTGACGTCGCTGCTCACTTTGGAGTGTCTAGGTTGACTATAACCCGACTTTTAGGCCGTTATCGTGCCCTTGGTTCTGTTAATGACCATCCCCGTTCTGGTAGACCCCGTGAAACCACTCCTGCACAGGACCCGTCACATAAGGACGTCACACTTACGTGACCGGTTTCTTCCATCTACTGTTACTGCTGCTGGAACACATGGTCGTACACACAACAGAATTAGTGCTCAAACAGTCCGAAACAGACTCGTTGAGCGTGGTATAAGAGCCAGACATCCGTATCATGGGCCTATATGGGTTTGATAAAGTAATAGTGGTATACAATAGACAGGTATCAAATCACTACACTTTTCCAATAATGTCTATGGGAATACTGTTATCAGATAGCATAGCCTTATATGGAGATACGGTAGTAAAAAAGCCAATTCTCTAACTGGGAAAGGGTTAACTAGTCCAAATCATTTAGACAAGTACTGGCTCGTATTTGTTTTGCAACCAACGTCTAAAAAACACTTCAATGATACATGAAAATCGAAATCACATCAGCGATAAATTTTAATCGTCCGCCATTTTGTTTGCTTTCAACATGCGGTTAAAAATTGACTAGACGAAATAGGTGAACAAAAAAAATAAATATATTATCCAACTCCATTTACGTTTAGTATGAATACGACATAATTATTTTGTTAAATATTTGATCCGGTTAAATATAATCCATCGAAAACAATATGGGTGAGCAATGTAAACAAATCTATTAGATTTAATAAACATGTAGGTCTTTTTTAAAAATCGGATGCATCGAAAAATAAATCGGCATTGAACTAATTTAAACGGTTATCATTCTAAATTCGGCGCGATTAAAGTGTACAATGAAATGTGATAAGTTAAGCTACATTGGACAAAATTGCAGTCATCGAAGTGTATTACACACACTCCAGGATTAACTGATAGGGCGATGACCCGCGGCCAATCAAGCTTGTAATTAACACCGTGGTATGACACTTGAGATAAACAAGGTGGTTCACGCTTCATTGCCACGTGTTTTCACACATGATTAGAAGACGATTTTTTTTTATCCAGTTGTAAAATAATCGCCATTTTCCGTCGCCAAATTAACAAAGTAATCACTTCATTAGATAATCGCCATTTGGCGACCTACAGCGCGAGCCCTGATGATATTTTTATTTACTGGTGTTTAAAATGAAAGCACTGACAGACAATATCAGAAATTATTCCTGCACCCACAATGCATGTCAGGGCTGTACAAAAAAAAAATTCAGCCACTTGTCCAGGACAAGTGACTTTCAGAATGCCACTTGTCCTGCTAAGATTCTCACTTGTCCCACTTTTCTGCAAACCAAGTTTAACATGCGACAAATTTAAGAATTGTGTGGTAGCCCGGATCGCGGTTTCTTGAGTGTTTTATTTGTTTTTTAGTGGGTTATTTTCTAGTTCTGTATAAAGATAACATTAAGAGCACACACTGTTCATGATTTAAGGGTAGTGACCAATTCAAATAACATTATTGCAAAAGACCTGTAGTGCAGCATTCAGTTAAAAAAAATGAAATTTGGAAAAGAGATTATTTTTCAGTAGCTAGGTTATTTGAAATATTCTGCATAAAATGTATGTATTTTATCCATATTTACAAAAGATTCAAAAGCTATTGACATAAATGTTAAACTTGAGACAAAATAGTCAAATGATGCATAGCACTTCAAATTGAAGATAACAAAATAATAAGGTCACCGATTTAGGTCCCTCACCGAAACAGGGCAGTGTTCGATACCAGGGTCAGTTTTACAAATAAAGACATTGATAAATTCAATTTTATTAACCAAAGGTCAAATTTATCAGGTTCAATGTAGTTATTAAATCAAAAAATCTTATCAAAAAAAATGAAAGACAACAAAACGTTAAATTTGTTTCATGGGTTGCGGTCAATCTCATTAAAATCATCTCCTATTAACGCTACGCATTTACATTTAGTCAGATCGTGTACTTTAGTCAGATTGGTGTTGCGGTATTATTCGCAGCATAGCCGCCATTTTGATGATTGCGCAATGTTAATCATGGTTCACTACTTTGAGAATTAGAAATCGGTAAACAGCGTTGAATGTAAACATCGGGGTCGTCAGGTCGCGAATGTCATTCACCCAATGAAATCGCAACTATTAAGTCATATGATTTTTTTCCCGCCATTTATGCTAATTAATTTTGGTAAACAAAGCCGTGATTGGGCAATTATCATACTCGGGGGGGAATCATTTATATATTTCATTCCAAACAATTTTCTTTGTGTCCCTGATATTACGAATGTTATGTTGATCTTGAAGGTATTTCAAATTGATAAACGGCAAGATAATTTTTAGCAGTTGTCGGTTCGGTTGGCTGAAATCACTCGATATGACAGGTGGGTAACTCCGCCTACTGTTATTGATTTGTTATGGTCACGCGCGAGTGGTTTTTCCCATGTAACATACAGTCAAATTTATACACGACAGACATGTGTGTTAGTAATTAAGCCGGGCTACCAGACACAGTAATTTACATTCACTGTTACGTAAATGAGTTGATATAATGGGACGTGGATTTTTGGAAAATGCCACTTGTCCGGGACTGAGATGTTGCAATTAGCGACTTGCCCGATGCGATTTATGACTTGTCCCAGGCGTCGGGCTATGGGATTTGTACAGCCCTGCATGTGGTTTGAGAACATGATATATGGGAATCTAATGAATCGTGACCAAGCCAACCTTTTTGATAAATTTTATGCTGGATAGAAAATATAACACATGACTAAAGAAGATAGCATAATATATCACATAAAACATCACATAAAACACCTACTGGTTTCAAAGTGTAATGGTAGAAAATGAAACAATAACATTATTGAGAAAGGAGCTTTTTGTGACAATTTGCTTCTTTTCCAAAAATGTTTCTGAAAATCTATTTCATCAATTTCTCATTTTCCCTCAATGTTTTGAAATTTAAAGCAATCATCCAATTGATCTTGAGGGGTCGTCCTTTCTTGCGAAATTCAGATAGAAATTTGTGTGTATTGTCACTTTCCACTCATGAAGATTAGAATTTCCTTTCACCATTGTGAATTTCTATCATTCAAAAAAATGAATGCTCTTATATTTTATTATATTCATACACTCACTAATTTAATCAAGACAACATTTGATTCCATGTTAATTTCATTCTTTTATTTGCTCAGGAAATTGAATTTAAGGCTTTCCATTTCAAGTAAACCCAGGAGCTGTCGGGGGCTTCGCCCCCTGGTCCCGACCTTTAAGGGGGCCTAATACAGCTTTAAAATTGTCTGGGTAAAACCCTGGGGTCTTTTAAAAACAGTTGTTATTTGTGTTTTATCGCTTGTAGGTTACGAAAAAGCGTGGGACAAAATGAAACCGGAAAAGCAAAATTTTGGGTCAATTCTTATTATTGTTTATCACATGTAAACATCCGCTTTTAAAAGCGTCAATATATACGAGTAAGTAGATTTAACTAGGTTTGAAAATGCTGTCCTCTTCAGGCAGCTCTTTTTTTTGGCGACATTAGGACACTGGTAGTTTTGAAACCTTTTCTGATATTGCTTCTTTTTTTCAGTGTGATGATTCCGTAAACCCCAAAGCTTACCCATTGGCAGGTCCTGAATTAACCACAAGAATTCTAGACCTGGTGCTACAAGGTTCAAATTATAAACAGCTGAGGAAGGGGGCTAATGAAGGTTAGATGTCACTTAACTTCATTTGCTATTGTCAACTTTTAACTTTGAAAATAAAATGAAAAGAATGGAATAGAAAAAAAAATAAGGAAAAATGTATAATTTCAAGACTGTAAAAGAACATCTCAAAGAAGTCAGGCATGTTGTTATTAACCCTTTCCCACTTGACAACACAATTTGATGCATTTGTAGCAGATGACTTTTTGACAAAATGGCATACATAGAGATTTCTCCTAGTGTCACAATTATTATGTCTCGCCCATTACATGGGGGTGACATATTGTTTTTGCCCGTTCCGTCCGTCCTTCCGTCTGTCACACTTGTTTCCACTCAATAACTGAAGAACGCTTGGGCGTAGGAACTTCATACTTGGTATGCAGGTTGGTCATGACCAGTAGCTGACCCCTATTGATTTTGATAACAGAAGTCAAAGGTCAAGGTCATGGTGACCTTGTGAGGTAAAAAATGGTTTCCGCTCAATAACTGAAGAACGCTTTGGCTGAGGAACTCCATACTTGGTATGCAGGTTGGCCATGCCTAGTAGAAGACCCCTATTGATTTTGAGGTCAGTACGTCTAAAGTCAAGGTCACAGTGACCATGAGCTTTCATTGAAAGGTCACAGTGACAATGAGCTGATAAATAGTTTTTGCTTCGGCCCAGGAACTTCATACTTGATGTGCAGGTTGGTCACCACCAGCAAATGACCCCTAATAATTTTAAGGTCAAAGGTCAAGGTCACATCCGTCACACTTGTTTCCGCTCAATAACTGAAGAAGGCTTGGGCATAGGATCTTCATAATTGGTATGCAGGTTGGTCATGACCAGTAGATGACTCCTATTGATTTTGATGTCAGAAGGTCAAAGGTCAAGGTCATGGTGACCTTGTGAGGTAAAAAATGGTTTCCGCTCAATAACTGAAGAACGCTTGTGCCGAGGAACTCCATACTTGGTATGCAGGTTGGCCATGCCCAGTAGAAGACCCTAGTAATTTTGAGGTCAAGGTCACAGTGACCTTGAGCTGAAAGGTCAGTGACAATGAGCTGAAACATTGTTTTTGCTTAATAACTGTAGAATGCTTTGGCCATGGAAGTTAATACTTGGTGTGCAGGTTGGTCACCACCAGTAGATGACCCGTATTGATTTTGAGGTCACTAGCTTAAAGGTCAAGGTCATGGTAACATTCAGCTGAAAAATGGTTTCCTCTCAATAACTAAAGAATGCTTATGTTGAGGAACTTCATTCCTGGTGTGCAGGTTGGTCCTAACAAGTAAATGACCTTTATTGAATTTGTTTGATTTTGAGGTCACAAGGTCAAATGGCGAAGGTCACGGTAACCTTCAGCTGAAAAATGTTTTACTCAATAACTCAAGAATGCTTATACACAGGAATTTCATACTTGGTGTGCAGCTTGGTCCTAACCTGTAGATGACCCCTATTGATTTTGATGTCAGTAGGTCAAGGTCACTGTGACCTTTGGCTGAAAAATGGTTTCCGCTCAATAACTGAAGATTGCTTGGGCCCAGGAACTTCATACTTGGTGTGCAGGTTGGTCACCAGCAGCAAATGACCCCTATTGATTTTGAGGTCACTAGGTCAAAGACCAAGGTCATGGTAACCCTCAGCTGGAAAATGGTTTCCGCTCAATAACTGAGGATTGTCACTGTTGCTTCATCTCCAGTCCAAAACTAAATAGTTCATCTCCATCATTTCTTTTCCTCCCCTACGACCACACAAAGGGGGAGACAAGCGCTTTTTCAAAAAAGCAATCTCTAGTTTTACCTAAATGTCTTCCAAGTCGTCTGATTCTGTGTCAGTGGTGTTGTGATAGAGGCCTGTGGTGTGGAAGGTTGTAAGTTCAATGCCAGGCCTTGCCAAAGACTTCAAAAATGGTAGTAATGTAATGGCTGCCCTCCTTGGCGCTTAGGGTTGCGGTGTTCTCATTTAGACTGACTGGCTGGTGTCCGAATAAATGGACCAGTAATACTGGTAACTTATCCAGGAAGAAATGCTTTGATATAACTGAAACATTGTTGAAAAAAGCTTAAAGTTAAAACAAATCAAATTTGTTGTATGTCCAACATAAAAACTATAATCATACACATTGACCCTGTTGATTGGTTGGTCAGTCTGTAAGTGTAATATACATGACATATGAACTTTGCGGAGCAAGTTTGCATAATAAGTCGAAATTAAGGTAGAAAAATAAGGAATTTAAAGAGATTTGATGGAATACTTATCTTATTTACAGCCACAAAAACCTTAAATCGGGGGATAGCCGAATTTATTGTGATGTCAGCTGATGCAGAACCTCTGGAGATTCTTTTACATCTACCACTATTGTGTGAAGATAAGGTACCTATCCTGATGTCTCATTTCATTATAATCCAAATTGACTGATAGCGTTTAAGCTTGCCTGTGCTCAAGAGGAACTTTTGTGATCACCTGGTGTCTCATTGTTGTTCGTCGTCAACATATCTTCTGATTTTTAGCGACTTCATTTAGCATATGTTAGTAAGCATTGCCTCTTGTAAGAGTTTGCTTTTCACCGATAAAGGTCAAGGCCACAGTGAATATAATACATCTGTCCAAAAGGTGTCGGCGCTCTAGCACTTTCATTTTGTGGATGGAATTCCTTAAATTTAATACTTTATACACAGGTTCAGTAAAACGAAAGCTTGGGCGGGTTTGTGTCTTCACTGATGAAGGTCGAAGATCACAGCGACTATAATGCAGTGCTTGCACTAACTTTTTGAAACAGGAAGTCCTGACTTCCTATTCTGCATTTTGGAAGTCCCAGGTGCCGAGCTGGCTTTTCCACATCTTGCACATTCTATTGTGTTTCACTTTATTTTATTTTTTTAAAAACATTATTGAAAAAGAAGTAAATTGTTAGAAAAAGCAGATATTGCTCTTTTGTCAATGATGTTAGTGTTTCAGTTTCTTTCATTACACTTAAAAAAGTAGGTTCCTTATGTGATCTATTATGCTATTTTCTAGTCACACGTCATAATTTATCCTGGAAAAAATTTATCAAAAAGATTGGCTTGGCCATGATTCATTAGATTCATGTATATCACGAATCATGTTCTGAAACCCTGAAATCACAATCATGCATTTTGGTAAAAGGAATAATTTCTGATATTGAGACTGTCAGTGCTTTCATTTTGATCACCAGTAAATAAATTGTTCTGCAGCGAGTTGTTTTATAAACACACTTTTAGTGCACTTAACTTTCATAATGAGATAAATGTTTAAACAAATAAGAATGAGAGTAATACTTTCTCGAATGACATTCCCGTTTTCAGTAAGTAGAAAATGCACGAAAACCCATTACAATATGTATTTTCTCCTTCAGTTTAGTTTTATAAGCAATTTTTTTTTGAAAGCTGGCTGTGAATTTGATAGATCTTCATGGCCCCCAAAAAACGGGCAATTAAAAAGAATTTCCTATGGATAATAATAGGATAATAACAATCTTTGAACAGTTAAATTAATATAGGGACATTCTTTAATCATATTCTAGTTTGTTAACAAGTTGTTTATTGAAATTATTTACTCCTAATCTGCTTGAAATGAAATATAGTATTGATTAGTGTGAAGGCGTTATAGAGCTTCAAATCTGAGGGTGGGTGGGGTATGCATTTGATAGCGACCAATTGATAACTTCCACTGTCCATAATTGACAGTTAATCATACACAATACAAAATGACTTGAGAATAATTACACACACTTTCAACTGGACATATACGCCATATGTCGGTGCTTTCATTAAGCGGACGTGGACGTAATATACGTCCGAAAAATCCCCAAAAACGTCCGAAAATTGAGCACTGGACGTTTATTATACGTCCAGAAATTCCCCAAAACGTCCGTAAATTTAAACATGGACGTTTTCAGAATAACCCTAAATAAAGTATAAAGGGTGAAAGTGCAGAGGTGAACGTGTAAAAAAACGATAAGTACACGCTTACCCGAGTTCTTATCGTGTGTACCAGACATCACCTTGACGACCTCTGTTTGTAGGGTAGTTTAACTTGATTACGCTGATTGGATTAAAAGTTTGCCTAATCCGACGACGGTCTTTCTTTCAAATAACGTTAATTAATTAGGGCTATTCCAGTTGAACATATGTCCCACCCCAGGACGGCAAAATAAAAAAATTCTGTAGGGGGAAGGCCTTTTTCTTAATTTGCTACTGTAGGGGGTGTTGAAAAGTCCAATTTCGCTTCTAAAGGGGGGCATCATTTTCTTTTTTGCCTCTGTCCGTATCTGCTCATTTATATTGACTGCAGAGATTCAGAATCAGATTGGCGTCGGGCATCGGAAATATGACATCGCTAGAGTTAATCTCCGCGAAGCCAACTGAAAAATATCATGTGCAGTAGACGCATTTTGATTCATAATAAACAAAAAGCGTTTTGTCGAGTTACGTACGCGCTTCATAGCAGTTACAATGCATTAAAGTATACTACATGTAAAGCGTCTAATGATCATTGATGTAAAACTTGATTTCATTGGCTGGCTCATTAAATATCAGCCAATCGTAGGGCCTCTTTTAAGAACCCGGATTAAACCCTTTCAAAATGTCGGAACGAAAACATTTTCGACAATCGCTTTTTTTTCCGGAAAGATAACGCGTCGACAAGCATTAAAACGGAAAATTTAATCAAAATTCAGCCGATTAAGAACAAATGCACAACTCCTCAATAAGTACTGTACCTGATTTGCCTGTCAAATCGTCTAGAGCGTTTCAAAATTTCTGGCTGAGCATATTTCAATGCAGAAAAACGGCTACAATTTGTGCGCACAACATATAAAAAATGCATTGACAGACGAGACTTCCTATTTTCGGACCAGTACATTAAAGAGGCACGCAGACAGCAAAAACCATAAGGCCTCTGTGATTTGTGCAAATCTGCTGCCAAACTTTGAACAAGTTGTGATAAAGGCCAGCAGCGAAAATGAAAAGGCCATAATTTACAAGACACTCAAAACGTTTTTTGGTCTAAAAAAAAGAAGAGAATCCCCCACATCATAAATATACAAGCCTACTTGAATTTTTAAACATTTTAGACTGTCCAGGTATATCCCCTGTCACATAGTGGAAATGCTTCATTTTCCTCTGAAACCACAGTCAATTAGATGACTTTTTCTCTTCCCTCTTTACTTATGTTTAAATTTAGTTTAAAGTGAAAATTACAATAATTCACTCCAGCTTAACACTAAATAAGTTTAAAATACAAGCTAGACAGTCACCTGAAGAAGACTTTTGAAAACATTGTGGAAAAGAATAAATTGCTCATTTCTCCTTTTACCACAATGTTTTCTTAACCTGTTAGTATATTAACTGTAATTCTAAAAGGTTTTCAATATTGCTGCAGATTTTTAATAGGTGTTCATCAGTAAGTGTAAGTTTGGAAAGCGCATCTAAAAGTGGCCTTTCCGGGTTTGAATTTTTAGCTCACCTGAGCTTTGCTCAAAGCGAGTTATTGTGATCGCCTTTTGTCCGGCAACTTTTTCTCCTCAGTAACCAGTGGGTCAATTGGGCTGAAACTTCACAGAAAGCATCCTCCCAATGGCCTAACCAGAATTCCTTCAAATTGTTGGGATCCATGCAGAATTCTGGTT